>CM038673.1:74831098-75093569 GCA_021605145.1 Aegilops bicornis
TAGTCCTACAACATAAGAAAAGTAGAAATTAATATTAGAGAAACTCACTTGATGAATCTGTTGTACGCTGAAGGAACACGCTGCCTCTTCTCCGGAGCTGTTGAATCACATAATTGAAGCAATGCTTAGTTCAAATATTGGAGGAAACCAAGTCAAACCTATTTCATTGCATCAACTCATATGAACAATCCAGTAATGTAGCTATATTTTGGATGCATGCATGTCCTCATGAAAATCTAGGAAACATGCATGCATGAAATTTACAAATAATTAATTAAGAGCATCTAAACATACGGAAACCAACTAATTAAAGCCCCCCCAAATACTTTGGCTCAAGTTTTGACCATAAGCTACTTAATTAATAATTTTATTTATCTCTTCCTAAAATTATACTCTTCTTTTGAATATGAATTCAAAGGGTTTTGCAAAAAAAGAATATGAATTCAAAGGTATAAATCATATTTGACTAGGTAAACTTATGGTCAGAGTTCAACCCAACTTATGAGAGGGACTTCTAAACCCGGATGGATGAAGTAAAATGAGAGGATTAATTGCGTGATGACACTTACGACGTGCGTGCAGCGTCTGTTCCTGCAGCAGATCATTTTGCGACGAGAACATCATCGTCGGCATCCGGAATTTGGACGACGACGAAGAAGAAGACGAACCAAACTCCGGGCTATTGTAGACGCTGTGATCACGAATGAAGCCGTTGCTGCCATTGGGCTTGCTCAGGCTGCTCTCCTACATGTTATCGATAAAAAACTAGCAAATTAATATCATATGTATGTGCATGCTGCAAGTTAAGTAAATAAAGTGTACGAGCATGTGCATGTTGTGATGTATGGTACTATTGTATCATCAAATTAAGAAGACATGGATGTGACTTGTGCATGCACTACTGTGTAGCCTTTTTCCTGCTACAGAAAAGTTATTAGGAGTCGGCGTGACATGTCACAATATATGTTTGTCCTGTTTTGCTGATTAGTCGTTACAGCTGATGAGATGTACCAGTAGCTGGAGTAGCTAGCATCGATAGATGACAACATATGTATGCATGAATCATGATCACATTGTATTCGATATGCATGTTCATCGACCTGCATGATTTATCTTCATAGTTTGAACAGCATGCATGTACCAAAATTAATTACCATGTGCATTTATGCATGCATGTACAGACATGCAGGAGCTGGTAGTATCATCGGTCAACGAACCTGGACCTGTGCTGCAGGAGGGACTGGTGAGTGCATCTGCCCTCTCAGGCTCACCGAAAGTAGGTTTGTGCAGTGCCCACACCGGACTGTCACAATGTTGAGCATGCTGTTCCCAGGGACACTCACCTGCATACAAATTATTATTCCAAGAATTAACCAACGGCTAACGGACCATAGATAGAATCCAGGGCATATGTTAACTCAAGCAAAAAGACAAGTGCATGGGGGAGGAAACCAAAGATCAAGGTAGATCGGAAAAAGGCCTGCGATTAGATTTCAGACCAGGTGTGTATGAAGCCCTCGTTGCTTTCGTCTCACTTTGTTTGCACGTTTCTACTTTAACCAGCTGCATGCATATGCATGCTGGTCCAATTTATGACTTTTATCAGAGCCTCGCCTGAACTATGTATTGGATACCCATTTTTCTTTCACCTTTTGGGAGCACGACAATGGCTGCAGCATCTGGGACATTGAGAATCATGGCTGATCACTTTCGTGCTTTTTTCATCTCTTCCTTTTGGGCACTCGCTCCCGTAAGAAATAATTGATAAACAAGCCCATGCATGACCCCTACCAATCATTGTGTATGTGGGTATTTTGGCCCATGCACATACGCATACACATACACACTCACACCTATACATATACATATGGTACACAAGACGGATTAATTGCATAACCGGCACGCGTCCTGGTTGGGACCTCAGGTCTTAGATGTTTAGGTTTGGCTGCGATGTTTGTTTGGTATTAGGCTTAGACTATCTGCGTCCCTTCATCAATTGGATAGGTGTAGCGACAGTTGTTGCTTAGACGGTGGCTTTAGTCTTGCTGTTGTATGGCTTTGTAAGGTCTTGTGAGAATCATTAATAAAGTGGCCGTATGCATCGCCCAGATGCAGAGACCGGGGGCCATTCTCCTTTTTAAAAAAAAAGCTCTGCCACAAACACATGTGTGAGTGTGACTCTGTGTGTATGTTTGTGAGTGAGTGGTATGGTAAACAGTGCATGTGTGCAGTGCATGGACAATCTCATTGTCTGTCCCAGCTAAATTGTTTTTGGGGGATAAACTAGTGCTAGTAGTACAAAGGCAATAGAGATGTGTGGGTGTCGTCCGTGTGGGTGTCCCCTACACTAAGGAAAAGATGCATCAGATAGTGACACTTCATGCAGAGGCCACTTCACACACACTCACATGCACGCACAAGATCCAGCATATATACTCCACAGACTCTCACAGATATGTATACAAGCTACAGTGGTACCCTCCGACTTCATCTTGGGTTTATCTCACAAGTAGTAGTTTTGGAAATTTTTGAAAAGGTCGGCGGGTAAAGCTGGATTACAAAATATTCTTGAATGTTTTTCCTTTTTTTTTGCTGTGGTAAACCTACAGCATATGTAAGAAACGTAGCTAAACTCACCCACTACTACTTCATAAGATTGTCTGAAAAATAAATGAAGTGACAGGCAAGTTCATCTTTTCTTCATCAGTGTTTTTCTTGCTGATTAATGATAAGGTGGAAAATTGATTATATATATACTCAGGCTCAGTAGGGAAGATCCCTATGAGGATCTAAAAAATGTTAGTGATCTATGCAAAGGAATCCTTGTTAATAACTTTCTAAACATATGGAGTCAAACGCTCGAATTAGCAACATGATTATTTAGCAAGATTACCAACTGATTGTGTGCTAGCTAGTTAGTGAATGCTTAATTGGCCGTGATCATGTCATGAAATCACAGAAGTACCAGAAACGCGTAGCCATTTAATTTCCCCATGTGAAGCTTAAATAAATGAACTGACCAAATGAAAGGACATGCTTGGCATTGACTATCCGTGGTGCCTCGATGCATGATCAAGCTAAAAGCTAAACATAACCACCTAGTAGTACTTCTCAACATATAATGGAAAACTATGATGAGTAATTAACATTGGCTGTAGTATTTTTTGACGAATTAAGCAAGCATGATGTGGAGGTTTGTTGCATGTTTTAAATTTAGTTGCCAATTGTTCATTTATATTCGCTTTGAGTTCATGGTTATCACCAAAATATCTTTACACACGAGGACCAAAATAAATGATTCCAAACTTTCTTTTACCCCTGCCTGAATAGCTTAACATTAAACTTGATGATAATTAAACATCACAAGCATGCATGAAGAAGAGGGAAACTTGACATGCAGTCAAATAAAATCAATATTAATTTGTTGATGATGAAACATAATGAATTCCTAAGAAGAGGAAGGCTATGGTGATTGATAAGTAATAATTATTTCTGATGAACATCGTAAATTATGTGAAGACTAGCTATTTGTACCGATCTTTGTATGATTTTCTTTTTGTGAAGGCCTAGTGTGATTCTTTTCCATGTATAGGAGTATTAAAAAACAAATTAGGCAGGAGAACTAGGAAGATGTGTTCTAATTAACTTCACGAGAAAGGATTCCAAACACTAAAAGGATCTTTATTATTCCATGCCAATACAAACTGAAATGATATATGTAAAAAAGCATACAAACTATTCAGTGTTATATATAAACGAAATATTCATGTGTAAATGGTCACTTAGCTTGAACGTGGCACACTGGCAGCTATTAATTTCATAGACATGTCTATATTGAGAATAAACAATCCGATAAGTTAAACATAGTACTTACGTATCTGCTTGAGATCAATGACCATGTTAGGATATATAAACGTGTTGGTACGCATGCATATAACTTATCAGGCCCAAAGAGAAGCAAAGAGATGCAATAAGGAGAACCTTTCAGATAAAATTGTGGAAGAACAAGGCCATCAATCAATAGACTTACTTACTTTAAACTTGCAACTCATGTATCAACAATAGTATCTTAGAAAGATCATGCATTTATAATGTTTAAGTAGCATTAACTTTGGCACATGTATGGTGTACAATACTACTAGTATTTGATATTATCTTTATGTTGAGACACTGTTCTCTATTATTTCAAGTGTATTCAAATCCAACGATTCACATGATGAAACACAAGGAGAATGCATGAGGTTTTTATGCTCCGTACAAATATTATATATTGAAGAATGAGAATAATAAAAATAAATTTGGAAAATAGTTCTATAAATTGTTGGATAAGTGCACCGACGGACCTTAACAAATGTTCTTTTAACTGAAACTGAAATTCCAAGGAAACATAGAGAGCGTAATTAAGGAAGGGGGGAAATGCTTCCTGTTGTCTTTGGATAGGATTGTTGTCCTTTTGGTTTTGTTTAGACAACTCTCCAACAAACTGGCAACAACGCAAAAAAGGAAGAATCCACTATATGTAATCAGGTGGAGAATCTAGAAGACAATTGGATTTTGCAAATAAAGAAACACTATACAAAGACTCGTAACTCTACAACATTAGAATGACCAAAAATTGGTCAACCGATCAATCACCCGAGGAATCTCTCTTTTCTAGGCAGATCTATATCAGAGAGAGAGAGAGAGAGAGAGAGAGAGAGAGAGAGAGAGAGAGAGAGAGAGAGAGGAGAGATTATGCACGCAACATGTACACATATGGATCTTACCGCGAGTACGGTGTTGCAGAAGTTGCAGTGGACGTAGCAGACTTGTTCTGCCGGCGCGATCTGGCCCGACGACGACATTCCTCCTGATTATCCCCTGGCGCCGCCGCCTCGCTGCCCCCCTAGCCGTTCAGACTACGGCGAGGTTCACCAGGCGGCAGCCAAGAAGAAGCGTTGGCGTGGAGAACTGCAGGCTAGCTAGGTTACATGTGCTACCGCTGCTCCCCTCTCTTTCTCTGTGTGTGTAGGTTAGATCGATGGAGAGAGAGATATGTATGGGCAGAGAGGAAGGAGAAATTGAGCTGTCTAGCTTTCCTCTTTCCAGGTTTTATTGATGCTATGGCTCAGAGAGAGAGAGAGTAGGAGAAGAGAGAGAGAGAGAGAGAGAGAGAGAGAGAGAGAGAGAGAGGAGAGTAGGAGAGGGGAGAGGAGAGAGATGGGGGTTGGAGGATGAGAAATGGCGTGTGTGGTATGATTGCAGCAATGAGTGGGTGGCAGATACCCCTATCTCCCTCCATCATGCCTATCTACCAACATGGATCCACATCGTTAGTGTGCACTTACCAAATTGCTCAGTCACCAGCAAGCAAACCCTCGCACACTAGGTTTTACAGAGGGAAAAGTTCTTTCCAATATTTCCGACCGTCGAAAAAATCACTTGGAAATCAAGATCTTGATCCAGAATGGTGTGACTGTGCATCTACTCTGCCGGAGAAAACCAAAAACTACGCTCATATTATTTACATGACTATTTAATTTCCATTACTCCTGGTTACATATTTTTTGCTACCATTTTCTTGGCCTAGGTTGGTTGTGTGCATCGTAAATTCGTAATGATGCAGAAGCCGGGGTCCTTCTTTTCTAAATAATTTTTTTTCTTGGCCTATGTATAGGTATATATGCATTCTGTGTAGCTGTGTGTGTGCGCTAAACTTACATGTTTTTAAATACATAGATAAATATAAATACGTCCACGCATCCAGATGATCCGATGGATGGATGCCCATGCGGTGTAGATTGAAGTCCCTTTCTGCCTCTCCACGGCGGGCCCGTGCGCTTGTTCGATCGATGCCATAACTTCATCACAGTACCAGCTGCAACTTTGGTTCATGCACATACGTACACTGTGGGGAATAAATTCAAGTAATAGTGTGCGTGTCAAAACGTTTTACTCTCTGTCCGTAAACATATATCATGTTTCACTTTTGGCGTACGTTTATTGTTGACGGACAAACGGACGGTTCGATAATAAACGAGAAAAGTGCGCCGGAGAAAATGTTGTAAAAGAGAGAATTAGCGCACTTTTCGGATGGCAAATGACATAGCAGAGAATGTAGCGGGAGTGCAACAAGTGAGAACACCATAGACTATTCAATTCTCATACGATATGATGTGTGCACATGTGATGTGTAGTCGTGTCGAAAAACCTGTGGCTGTGACCAAGTGATTGACGTACGTTTTGTAGAGGACGAAGGTGATAACGTTGGTGATGAGGACAAGTCGAGAGATAGATCTTGCACGGATGCAGCCCAACAGTGCTCACAATTAATCTCTTGGACAAAAAATGATCTCTCGTCCAAAACAAGAAAGATTCCTGGGGCAAGGAACAGCCTATACAAGACTTTGGTGCCCCTCTCTCACCCCAAAACGGCAACCGCTCTGATCTCCACAAGACGTTCGTGCAACCCTGTCGATCAATCTCTTGTCAATAACCGTGACCTATCAACCACGGCGCCTGTCCAATCCCTTTTTGCAATTTGACAAAACATCACCAATGATTCCTCTTAGCTCTACCCAACGATATATACCCATGAAATTACTCCCTTTTTTTTCGGGGTGAAGTTTCGCAATTCTTTTGAGCTAGTGGATGCGGTTTTGTTTGTATGATGATTATTTTGTTCCTTTTCAAGACGGCATCTACGTTTACCACAAACTAGCACGGTCTCCCGTCCAATTGTCGCCCTCTGTTAGCCGGTAAATTAACTAGGCGTGTTCTTTGCGCGTGTCAGCACGTATGTGGCGGTCATATATTAATGAGCTTTTCCCTTCAAAAAATATATTAATTAGCTTGATCAAGTTGAGTTGTAAATCAATTGATGGGTGAATTACATGACTTTTGCTTTCCATTTGTACAATGACTAGTCCCTCTCAATTTAATCGCGCAAACTAAAGGCGATGTTGCTCTCATCGTACGATTTGTTCAGGAGAGGTGAATTTCTGATTGACGATGACATGCAGATCGATGCAAAGCCTATAGTGCTGTCCACTCTCCCAGTTTCTATTTCTATGAATAGTGACGGCAACACTATGAAGGTAACACAACAATAATTCTTTATTATCCATGGCTTTGAAATTATTGGCTTGCTCCACTCTGTCATTCTCAAGCTAGCTGTGGAGTCAATGTGAAATGGAATAATAATAATAGTATATACTTGACTGGCCTCTATGTATATAACCATCATGCAAATTTTAGTTTAAGAAATGTGGCGGGCTATCAAATATCATTCCCTTTTTTTGTAGTACCGAATTCAATAAATTGTAAAAAAAATCTCGAGAAAATGCAATAGTCTTTTGTCTTGATATATTGATAATAAAAGAGTTCGCTCGCAAGAAAAAAAGATAATAAAAGAGAGCTATCTACAAAGATCGAGCAGAAAAGGGCTAAACCCGCCAAAAAACAATGCAACACCTTACTCGCTAAGTGCGGTGGAAAAAGCGACACCAATCCCGTTGCCACGTCTTTGCCCACTATTTGGGCTCAACTCCGAGTTGCGTCGAGCTGGTGACATTGGGTTTCTAGTTGTTGAAGATGACCATATTCTTCCCGTAAAAAAGGAGAAGAAGAGCAAGATAATCGTGTTTGATTGCTTCTAGATCTACCACTCCGTGTGCATGATCACCGAAGATGTGCACTTTCACAACATTGGTGGCGTGGAGAGAACTATCTGATGCCACTATTCCATGAAGTTGTCCCCGACAACCGAGGACCAGAAGGTGGATTGGACCCAAGCTAGAACGTCGGGCCAAACGGTGCGTGAAAACGGACGGCCCGCAAGATGGTGGGTCTTGATCTTCAGGGATATGGTATGTCTAAGAGCATCCACAGCCGGACTTAACAAATATGTTCCATTAAACGTCCGCGGACGCGCCTGATCAGTGCCCGGGCTTGTTCGTTTTTAGCCCTTATTTATCCTTCCATGCAACCATACTCCTCATTTTCTCCCTTATATAATTGGTCATTTGCATGTGATTGGTGGAGAGATGAAGAGAGAGAAAGAATAAAGAAAGAGAAAATATGGTCCGGGGTGGGCCACGTCCCGCGTGGTGAACTGACCGGGCTCGTCCATGAGCCCTCGTAGCCCCCTACATTTGATCTCAATATAAGGGTTTGCGGACAGCCCGGATGTACAGGGACGATATGAGGAATCCGTTTGGGTCAATTTTTTCCTTCTCCCCTGTCCGGTCATTGACCATGCGCGTTCGTGGACATTTGAGAAGGATTTGAGGAGGCCGGCTAATTGAGCTATTCTACTGACTTGTGGTTATGTAAAATCATAATAAGAAGATAAAAGTAACTGAAGACATGGTCAACACATCGATGTACGCGGGCAGTTGCAGTTGCCACGATTGACTGCGCAGGAGCAGATTCTCCAACATGGAACGATCTATCTGTCAATACAGCAGGATGAATTCAACAGTGGCAGTTAGGAGTACCTAGCTACAGGAGCCTATAGCTGATAGCTCTAGCCTCTAGCTAGCTAGCTGGTTAGTCAGTCTCATCAGTGGAGCTGAGCTGAGGAGTAACTGCTAACTAAACATATTGAATCAGTGGGACAGCACACATAACTGCTAGATATAAATGTACAGCAGCGACATCAATCGTACTGTATATTTAAGTAATCATGTTTACTTGTGTCTTTATGATAGGTGCAGCTGAGGAAAATGATAGAGGCGTGTCAGTGTGTGCGCATCTGAGAGTTACTTTTCGTCCGTTCTTTTTACACTGGATGGTATTAGACAGGATCCTAAGAACGTGGTAATAGACAAAATACATGAATAAAATAGAAATGTATGTGCAAAACAGGGACTTGTAAACATCAGAATTTTGTCAAATTGAGTGTTTGTTCACAGGAACTAAAAAAAGAAGAAGCATGAATCCTATTAAATATGGTCAAATCAAAATCAAACCACATGAAAATGTATAGTTAAAATGGCCAAATAATATGCTCGTGCACACATTTGCTCGCGTGGGTTACTTTCTACTCAACATAATCTACAAAACTGAAAGAAATTGCCCAAATACTTTGCGATTGTAAATATTACTCCCTCTGTTTTCAAGTAAATATTACTTTCTACTCAACAGTGCAATTTGGCTTTTGATTTTTCCTATATGCAAGTATAATATTATAATGATACCTAAGCTAATAATACAACTTGTGTCTAACAAACATAGGTCATTTCTAAACATTTGACATTCACGATAAATAAGTTTGATTGTTGGCTTCTAAAATGATCGTTAAAGATACATAAATTTGTGTTTTGACTTTCAACTAGTCAAAGAAATGACGTATTTTAAACGGACGAGGTTTCCTTAGAGCATCTACAGCCGTGGATAGCAGAACCCGACCCTCAAACGTCCGCGTCCGCCCCCGACAGTGACCGGTCAAACCTCAAATTTACTCCTTGCATACGAATACCTCATATTTGGAACCTTAAATTCTTACAAAGCAAGCAAACAAGGAAATCCTACGTAGATCAACCTATACCACCCTAATCCTTGTCGGAGATGTCCATTATCTCCATGCACGGCTTTGAGTACATGGGCGGCAGCCGCAACTCCAGCTCCCGCGGCTCCTCTGGCTGCTCCGCCTTGTCCTCCACCTTTGGCTCCGCATCAAGTTTGACGAAAAGCGCGTTGGTCGCCGCCTATTCTTGCTGAATGAACCGCCGGTTGGAATCGACATATGCCACATCTTGGATGGACTCCAAGGTGGCCTGGTGCTCCGTCATCTCCGCCACTTGGGCGACTGCAAAGTCTGCCTCCACGTCCTCCATGCCGAAGCCTACAGACGGCGCCAGCTCGTCCTCTGGCTCCTCTGGCTCGTCATCCTCCGGATCCGCCACCTCCATCAGAATCGGCTGCTGCTCCGACTCCTCCTCCACCTCCGTCTCCGGCGAGTCCGGAGGGAGGCCGACTGCAATGCAGGTGGCGCGCCCCACCCAGATTTTCTCCTCAATCTGGAACCGGCGCTCCGGCGTGAGCATAGCATATGTCGTCTTCTTTTGCCGGCCCATGGCGAAGCTGGATGACGTGGGAAGAGCGGCGCAGGGGTGGAGAGAGGTGGATGGGCTCGGGCTGGCGGCGTAGAGAGGGAGGAGGTGGATGTGGTTAGAGTTGGGGTACGCCGGCAGCTTAAATAGCCGAACTTTGGCCAAGGGCGCCGAGCCGGAGCGGTGCCACGCGTCGTTCACACCCCCACCGGATGAGACGGCCGTTGGACTGTTGTGTTTTCGGGCGATTCCATGTGGGACTGCGTCTCCAGTCCAACGTGGCGGATGCACATGGGCATCCCCATATCCGGCCTATATCCGCCCAATATTTAGGCTAGATATGAGGAGTGCCGATCAATCCGGACGTTTGAGACCAGTTTGAGGCGCCTGTCTGAGTTAATTTTTTTTTATCGGTCACCGACCGGCCGTCCGCCCAGGCGAGGTTTAGGGTGCGGGCTGTAGATGCTTATGATGCGTGTGGAGCCGTGAAATTTGGTAAATACGCCCACTGCGATTTGTGTATGCTCTATTCAGCTTGTGTGTGGCTATGATGTTGTAGATTAGCATATTATATGCGTCCTTTGTTTTATTTTATTTTGAGAGAGAGAGAGAGAGAGAGAGAGAGAGATCACGTACGTAGGTGCTTGAGTGCAGTTGTGCTGGACCGCTGGCCAACCAGTTCGCAAAATCTCATGATGATGTGGGTTGTGGCTTGAGAGTTGACATGACAACTAACAATAATCAATGACCAGATTTTTTGTGTTAGGATCATGCATGCATGCATTCCTCCTTTTTTTATGTGTGATAATATAGGACCAAGCCTGCATGCACATAATCTGACCTGCTCGCTGAATTATCATTAGGAGATCGTAGCTAATAATGCAGTGATAATATAGGACCAAGCCTTAATGCACATGACCAAGCCTCATATATCGCGCCGATTCTTTGGTCAATTTTAGCCAGGCATCAAAATAGCAAAATAAGCTACCGAACCTCGCCAGACCATAAATGTACTGTCTTTAGATTATTAGTTCAAGGAAATTAAGATTGAACCGTGAAAAGGCTAAGGTCACTCACAATGGATGGTATCATGTGCTAGTCATAGTCCATGCATATTACTATTTTAACTTGTATATTGACATTTAATAATACCATTAATTAGTATTGTATTAGTAATATATTTGTATTATATTCACACTTCATTTATTCGTTTGTAGAATCCCAATACAAAGTTGTGGCTATGATTTATTTATTTATACTCCCTCCGTCTGGGTGAATAAGTCATCTTATGTTGTGCACCGTGACTAAGGAGGAGGAAAAAATGAGAGAACTTAATGTTTTTTGCTAATTAATAGCATTACATGCAATGAACTAACCACTGCATGTTGTAGTCTCAAGTCATTGAAAGCATGCACGTCTCATATCTCTTATTAGTTGATATGTCATGAAACAAGAAACGAGGAGGGAGTTAATGTACCGTGCCTAAGTGTTTTGGGATTATTTGATTTTCGTAAGACTAGCCACAATAAAATGAGTACTAGTATGAGTAACATCACACATATCAAGGCAAAATAAATGATGTGGCAAACAATAAATGGATAAAATAGATGATGTGGCAAACAATAAATGAAGAAAGAGAGGCATAGTAATTTATTGTTTGCCACATCATCTATTTTATCTAGATATGTGTCATGTTACTACATATGTTACTCCCACTGTGGGTAATCTAAGAGCATCTCCAGCCGTTGGCCCCCCAGGAGGGGCTAAAAATCGCCCCCTGAGGGCGCACCGGCGCTAAACCGCGCGCTGGGGGCGTGATGCCCCCCAGTCGCAGCACCCACGTTTTTTTGAAAAACTTAAATATGGCGCAAACATGGCTCAAATTTAACGCAAACATCAGCGAGTTCGTTCAAATTTAAACATATTTTTTTAAAAAGTAAAAAAACTACTAGGGGCTGCTCCTCGCCGTCTCCATCGCCGCTCCTCGCCGTCTACCTCGCCGCTCCCCGCCGCCCGCCGTTCTACATGCCGAGGAGGCTGTAGAACCGCGTGTAGTCTCCGCCGCCGCCGCCACCGCCGTCGTCGTCGTCGTCGTCGTTGTCATCGTCGTCGTCGCCGCCACCTCCGCCGCCGTCCCTGCTGCATCCTTCCCCCGGTTGGCGCGGCGGGTTGGACGGTCTGGGGGCGTCCTCGTCGTCGTCGCTGTCGAGGATCACGACGCCATGCTTGTCCTCGCGCCCACGCTTGCGGGCTTCTATCTCCTCCAGGGCCTGGCGCTGCCGGACCTTCTCGTCGCGGAGGTAGTCGTCCCGCGCCCACTGTAGGGCGTCCTCGTCGGAGAAGCCGCGCCGGGCTATCTGCTCGTACTCCACGGGAGGCGGGCTCCGGCTTGGGCTCGGCGAGACGGCGGCCGGGGGTGGATTCACCGATGCGGATGCCGGAGCGGCGGGTGCGCCGACAAAGCGTGTCTGGGCTCCGCTTGACGGGCGGAGGCGAGGAGAGAGCCGGACGAGCGGCCGGACGAGGAGGAGGACGCCCCGGGCCGCTCCATGCGCCTCGGCGTCCAGGAGCTCCCACGGCGGCGTGAGAAGGATGGGACAGCGGGGTACTCAATGTACTCGAGGACGGCCTCCAACGTGCGGCCGGGCAAGCCCCACCACGGGCGCCGGCCCTCGGAGTTGAGCCTGCCGGAGGGCACGACGCCGTTTGTCGCCTTGAGCTGTTCGGCGTGGCGGCGGCGGAAGTAGGGCTCCCAGAGCAGGCTGTCGGGGGTGTACCGTGGGCCTTCCCTAGCCACCCGCGGAAGGGACGCGGGGATACGTGCGATCTCCGCACGCCGCGCCACCCCAGTGGGTGGTGGTGGCACCGGCACACCGCCGGCGCTGATCCTCCACGCCCCGAGCACCCGCATGTCCGGCGGGGCCGGGTACTGGGCCTTGAAAAGGAGGCGAGCCTCGTCCTCGTGAAGATGGAGGCGCCCGAAGCCATTCGCCGCCGCACCGTCGCCTGGGAAGCGCGCGACTATTCTTCTGAACTGGAGATGGCGAGAGGAGGGGAGGGAAGAAGGGGGAGAAATGGGCACGTCGGCGGTGGAGGATCTGTGCGTGTCTCCGGCGCGCTGGTGGTCGGCATATATAGGCAGAGGCGCCGCGTAGTACGCGTGGCCGGCGCGTTACGCGTGGCGGGCGAGGGGACGCGCGTCGCCCGGCCTTCACTGCGCCGCCCGTGAGGCATCAATGGAGGCTGACCGGCGCGGCAGCGCGCGCAGCTTTGGCATTGATTCGCCGCGGGAAACGAGGCGATGAGGACGACGAAGCGGCGAGAAGAGATTCGAAGTCACTGCAGGGGGGCCCGCTCAAGGCTAAAAACGATTCGCCGCCCGAGCGCCTCAGCCAGCGCCGCTGGTTCGGGTCCGCCGGCGCCAATTTCGGCCCGAGCCGGCGAAAACTGGGCCCTTGGGGGCGCGACTGGGCCGATTTTTTGGTGCCGGCGGCCGAAAAATCGCATGGGGGGCCTTGTTGGTGACTTACACACCTAGACAGAGGGAGTAACTTTTGTCTCTTGATGTGCTATCATAAGTCTCCTTTGATATCCTTAATTGCAATGCCACATCATCTTTTTGATTATTTGGCACTGCATGATACTCTCCCCGGTTATTTTTCATAGGATTCTCTCCGTTTGTTTGGTCTATTTTAATTTGCAAGCTCACTCTGTTACTTAACCTCATTTCCTGAACAACCTCTCTCTCCCATTACTTGATTTGGTTGCTTTGTTTCCGCTAATAATCCCATAACCAATGCTAAACAATAAACAGTAGATAAATAAGAAATTATGTTAGTCATTTTGAATTGAGGGTTTTTGAAATTGTAACAAGTAAGAAGAATTTTGAGATGGGCCTAGTGAAAAGAATCAAAAGGAGTATATCACATACACATGTGCACATCAAGCACACATGTGGGATGGAAGCCATAGGTCTTGACATATGTAAAGTAGATATTGATGAAAGAATATGGTTTACTTTTTATTTAAGAGCTACTCCTCTGATTTGGTTTATAAGTTCTAATACTTATTTCAAGATTTACTTTGACCATCTATTAGATATAAAATACCCTCTCTCAGTTTACAAGGCGTGCGCGTACCCCTAGGTCGTCAATTTGACCAACCTAATAGAAGTCATATAGTACAAAAAACATACGATTATAAACTTCACATGTTCTATTTTCAAAAATTATATTTTTTTGTGTTATATAGTTTTTATTACGGTGATAAAATTGACAACCTAGGTATACACGCGGTACTTCCAAACTGAAACGGAGGGACTAGGAGATGCATGCCAGAATAAGTAAACCATTGAATTTGAATTTTTGAGAAACCCAAACTTTATTAAATTGAAATAACAGTTACATCGTTTATGAGGATGTCTGCAATTTCACTCAAAAGGCTCCTCAAACTAGTCATAAGTCAAAGAAAATCTAGCTAATCTAGCAAGCTCATGAGCAACCTTATTAGCTTCTCTATTACAATGCTTGAACCTAGAAATAGGAAGATCACAAGCAATATAGTAACAATTTACATTGAATTTGCATTTGAAAGAAGCTTCCAATGATATAATTTTTATGGCTTTGCTAGACGGCGCCACAACTCCGTATCCAAGTTTCTTGTGGAGGTCCTAATGTGTGTCGTAGCCTTCCATCACCCCGATGACAATGCAATTTTTTGTTGTGTGTGTTCGATGGTTGGTGCCAGTGTTAGTGGCTTGGACTTTCCCTTCATGTGATAGTTTTTCTGCACGGACATGGTGGGTGTGGTGCAGTGTTAGACATGGTGGGGTCCCACCTAAATTTTCCTTGTGCCACATTACATCATGATCTTTGAGATCGGTCTTTAACTGATTTTCCAAAAGCGTGGAATAGAAAAGAATGTTCACCATGCATCATTGGGTGAAAGAGTTTGCTACCTAAACACTTTGGCATTCCGAGCGTCCTATATCTTCCATAGCAAAGTGAGTTGTATAAAGGATTTTAGTTGAGGTGGAAGCTGAGGGGTTAGCAAGCCCATCCAGAAGTCTTTGATTTGTCTGAAGGCCAGCATGATGCTCACTTTTTCCTAGACTGGGATGACAATGCGTCGTTGGAAGAATAGATAGTTGTGTGACTCGGGTAGCAGGCTACACACTGGCAGCCGTCATAGTCAATGATTGTTTTCCATTTGAGGTTTTGGAGCACAATGGGGCTATCCATGTGTAGTAGCTAGCCAATCTTTTATATGTGTGTGGGCACACATGAGGCCCAAATTTGGTCAAGCTCCGGCAACGTCATCTGCGTTGAGGTGCCCTTCACGGAGAAAGATCCACTGCCTAGGATCGCTCTAGCATCGGGCCCCTCCCGCAAGACTACTTGCAACAAGAGCACTGATAACCCACAAGTATAGGTGGTCAATCATAGTCCTTTCGATAAGTAAGAGTGTCGAACCCAACGAGGAGCAGAAGGAAATGAAAAGCGGTTTTCAGCAAGGTATTCCCTGCAAGCACTGAATTTATCGATAACAAATAGTTTGGTAGCAAGGTAATTTGTAACGGGTAACAAGTAACAAGTGTAGCAAAGGTGCAGCAAGGTGGCCCAATCATTTTTATTGCACAGGACAAGCCTGGATGAACTCTTATATAAAGCATAGCGCTCCCGAGGACACATGGGAATTATCATGAAGTTAGTTTTCATCATGCTCATACGATTCGCGTTCGCTACTTTGATAATTTAATATGCGGGTGGACCGGTGCTTGGGTGCTATCCTTACTTGGACAAGCCTCCCACTTATGATTAACCCCTCTCTCAAGCATACACAACTAAAAAATAAGAATTAAGATAAATCTAACCATAGCATTAAACATGTGGATCCAAATCAGCCTCTTACGAAGCAACACATAAATTAGGGTTTAAGCTTCTGTCACTCTAGCAACCCATCATCTACTTGCTACTTCCCAATGCCTTCCCCTAGGCCCAAATCATGGTGAAGTGTCATGTAGTCGATGTTCACATAACACCACTAGAGGGAAGACAACATACATCTCATCAAAATATCGAACGAATACCAAATTCACATGATTACTTATAATTAACAAGACTTCTCCCATGTCCTCGGGAACAAAGGCAACTACTCCAAAGCATGTTCATGTTCATGATCAGAGGGGTACTAAATATCATTAAGGATCTGAACATATGATCTTCCGCCAAATAAACCAACTAGCATCAACTACAAGGAGTAATCAAAACTACTAGCAACCCACATGTACCAATATGAGGTTTTGAGACAAAGATTGAATACAGGAGAAGAATTACGGTTTGAGATGAGATGGTGCTGGTGAAGATGTTGATGAAGATTGGTCTTCCCATGATGGGAGGATCGTTGGTTATGACGATGGCTTCGATTTCCCCCTCCTGGAGGGAAGTTTCCCGGCGGAATTGCTCCGCCGGAGCCGTAGATTGCTTCTGCCCAGGTTTCGCCTCGAGACGGCGGTGCTTCATCCCAAAAGTCTTCTCTCTATTTTTCTAGGTCAAAACCCTTCATATAGCAGAAGATAGGCACCAAAGGTTGGCCAGGGGCCCCACAAGCTCAGGGGGTGCGCCCTGGGGGTAGGGCGCGTCCCCAGGCTTGTGGCCACCTGTTGGGTCCCCTCTTGGTATTTCTTCGCCCAATATTTTTTATATATTTCAAAATAATTCTTCGTAAAGTTTCAGGACATTTGGAGTTGTGCAGAATAGGGATATCAGATTTGCTCCTTTCCGGTCTAGAATTCCAGCTGCCGGCATTCTCCCTCTTCATGTGAATCTTGCAAAATAAGGGAGAAAAGGCATGAGAATTGCATCATAAAGTGTAATAACAGTCTATAATGCAATAAATATTGATAACCCACAAGTGTAGGGGATCAATTGTAGCCTCTTTCGATAAGTAAGAGTGTCGAACCCAACGAGGAGCTAAAGGTAGAACAAATATTCCCTCAAGTTTTATCGACCACCGATAGAACTCTACGCATGCTTGACGTTCGCTTTACCTAGAACAAGTATAAAACTAAAAGTACTTTGTAGGTGTAACGGGATAGGTTTGCAAGAATATAAAGAGCACGTAAATAAAAACTAGGGGCTGTTTAGGTAAAGAAGCAATAAAGTTAGTATAGCGATGGAAAAGTGGTGGTAGGAGTTGTGAAATTGTCCCTAAGCAATTTACTTCTTTACTAGACCAATAGCAAGTTTTATGTGGGAGACGCCACAGCTAGCATGTCATCCCTGACTTGGAATTCTATGCACTTATGATTGGAACTATTAGCAAGCATCTGCAACTACTAACGTTCATTAAGGTAAAACCCAACCATAGCATTAAGATATATTGGTCCCCCTTCAATCCCGTATGCATCAATTTCTATGCTAGGTTGAAGCTTATGTCACTCTTGCCCTCCAATACATAGTCCTATCAACATACAACTAACCCTATGGTGTGATCCACACGCGCGCTCATATGATGGGCACCAAAGGACAGCAACATAACCAGAAGAAAATTAAACCAGTCATAGCAATTCACCAATTACCGATAGGACAACGAAAATCTACTCAGACATCATAGGGTGGAAACACATCATTGGATAATAATATTAAGCATAAAGCACCATGTTCAAGTAGAGGGTACATCGGGTTGCAGGAGAGTGGACTGCTGTAGATAGATGGGGGAAGGTAATGAAGATGTTGGTGAAGATGACAGAGGTGTTGGTGTAGATTGCGGTGACGATGATGGCCTCGGCTGCGTTCCGGCGCCACCGGAAGAGAGGGGGAGAAGGGCCCCCTTCTTCTTCTTCTTCCTTGACCTTCCCTCTAGATGGGAGAAGGGTTTTTCCTCTGGTGCTTGGCTTCCATGGCATGGGAGGGGCGAGAGCCCCTCCGAGATTGGATCTGTCTCTATGTCTCTCTCTGTTTCTGCGCTCCTGATTCTACCCGTTTACCGTTTCTTATATTCCCGGAGATCCGTCACTCCGATTGGGCTGAAATTTGGACACGACTTTTATCCGGATATTGGCTTTATTGCGGCGAAAGAAGGGCACCAACTGCCTTACGGGGTGGCCACGAGGGCCCAGGGCATGCCTGACCCCCTGGGGCGCGCCCCTCACCCTCGTGGGCTCCTCGGGCATCGTCTTGCGTTGATTCCACTTCCCAAAATTCACATATATTCCAAAAAAAATCTCCGTCAGTTTTTATCCCGTTTGGACTTTGTTTGATATGGATTTTCTACGTAACAAAAAACATGCAACAAACAGGAACTGACACTAGGCACTGGATCAATATGTTAGTCTCAAAAATAGTATAAAAAGTTGCCAAAAGTATATGAAAGTTGTACAATATTGGCATGGAAGAATCAAGAATTATAGATACGACGGAGACTTATCAGCATCCCCAAGCTTAATTCCTGCTCGTCCTCGAGTAGGTAAATGATAAAAAAGATAATTTTTGATGTGGAATGCTACCTAGCGTAATCTTGATCATGTAATCTAATCATGGCATGGGTATTAAGACACGAGTGATTCAAAGCAATAGTCTATCATTTGACATTAAGACAATAATACTTCAACTAATAAAGCAATCATGTCTTTTCAAAATAACATGGCCAAAGAAAGTTATCCCTACAAAATCATATGGCCTGGCTATGCTCCATCTTCACCACACAAAATATTCAAATCATGCACAACCCCGATGACAAGCCAAGCAATTGTTTCATACTTTTGTTGTACTCAAACCTTTTCAACTTTCACGCAATACATGAGCGTGAGCCATGGACATAGCACTATAGGTGGAATAGAATATGATGATGGAGGTTGTGTGAAGAAGACAAAAAGGGGAGAAAATCTCACATCGACGCGGCTAATCAACGGGCTATAGAGATGCCCATCAATTGATGTCAATGCGAGGAGTAGGGATTGCCATGCAACGGATGCACTAGAGCTATAAATGTATGAAAGCTCAATAAAAGAAACTAAGTGGGTGTGCATCCAACTTGCTTGCTCATGAAGACCTAGGGCATTTGAGGAAGCCCATCGTTGGAATACACAAGCCAAGTTCTATAATGAAAATTCCCACTAGTATATGAAAGTGATAACTCAAGAGACTCTCTATATGAAGAACATGGTGCTACTTTAAAGCACAAGTGTGGAAAAAGGATAGTAGCATTGTCCCTTCTTTTTTCCTCTTTTTTTGGGCCTTCCTTTTTTTTATTTGGCCTTTCTCTCTTTTTTTTTATTTGGCCTTTCTCTTTTTTTATTTGGGACAATGCTCTAATAATGATGATCATCACACTTTTATTTACTTACAACTCAATATTACAACTCGATACTAGAACAAAGATATGGCTCTATATGAATGCCTCCGTGATGTACGGGATGTGCAATGATCTAGCGTAGCAATGACATCAAAAAATGGACAAGCCATGAAAATATTATGCTAGCTATCTTACGATCATGCAGAGCAATATGACAATAAATGCTCAAGTCATGTATATGATATGATGGAAGTTGCATGGCAATATATCTCGGAATGGCTATGAAAATGCCATAATAGGTAGGTATGGTGGCTGTTTTGAGGAAGATATAAGGAGGCTTATGTGTGATAGAGAGTATCGTATAACGGGGTTTGGATGCACCGGCGAAGTTTGCACCAACTCTCTAGGTGAGAAAGGGCAATGCACGGTACCGAAGAGGCTAGCAATGATGGAAGGGTGTGAGTGTGTATAATCCATGGACTCAACATTAGTCATAAAGAACTCACATACTTATTGCAAAAATCTATTAGTCATTGAAACAAAGTACTACACGCATCCTCATAGGGTGATAAATTGGTATGAAAAGACCATCGTCATTCCCTGACCGCCACTCATAAGGAAGACAATCAATAAATACCTCATGCTCCAACTTCGTTACATAACGGTTCACCATACGTGCATGCTATGGGAATCACAAACTTGAACACAAGTATTTCTACAATCCACAACTACCCACTAGCATGACTCTAATATCACCATCTTTATATCGCAAAACTAAGCCAAGGAATCAAACATATCATATTCAGTGATCTACAAGTTTTATGTAGGATTTTATGACTAACCATGTGAATGACCAATTCCTGCCATCTCTCTAAATAGATATAAGTGAAGCAAGAGAGTTTAGTTCTTTCTAGAAAAGAATGCCCACGCTCTAACAAATATAAGTGAAGCAAAAGAGCATTCTACAAATGGCGGTTTTCTATGTGAAGAGAAACAGGCAATCCAAACTTCAAATGATATAAGTGAAGCACATGAAGCATTCTATAAAGCCCTACTCAAAAGATATAAGTGAAGTGCAAAGATCATTCTATAAATCAACCATGCACTATCTCATACCAGCATGGTGCATCAAAGAAAAGTGAAAATTAAATGCAAAAGACGCTCCAAAATTTGCACATATCGCATGAACGAAACGAATCCGAAAACATACCGATACTTGTTGAAGAAAGATGGGATGCCTTCCGGGGCATCCCCGAGCTTAGACACTCTTGTCTCCTTGAATATTTACTTGGGGTGCCTTGGGCATCCCCAAGCTTGAGCTTTTGCCTCTCCTCCTTATCCTAATATCGAGACATCCTCGAACTTCGAACACTTCATCCACACAAAACTCAACAGAAAGTTCGGTAAGATCCGTTAGTATATTAAAGCAAATCACTACTCTAAGTAGTGTTGCAAACCAATTCATATTTTGTTTGGCATTGTAGCTACTGTAATATAACTTTTCCATGGCTTAACCCACTGATAGAAATGGATAGTTTCATCAAAACAAGCAAACTATGCATCAAAAACAGAATCTGTCTTAAACAGGACAGTCTGTAGTAATCTGAACATTCACCATACCTATGGTAATCCAAAAATTCTTAAACAAATAGGAAAAATAAACAATTTGTATAGAAAGACATTGCAAAAAGTTTCAGAACCGTTTGACGTTCCAGTAAGAAATATAAAAGCGCGCACTACAACCAAAGTTTCTGTTTTGCACCGCAGAAACCAACAAGCAATGTAAACATCCTAAAGACAAATCTTGGAACATTATTTTTATAATACAATGGAATTGTACAAGGGGATAATTATTTTTGTTTAAAAGTTTCTATAATCAAGATTCACAAAGTTTCCGTGAGCATGAACAAAGTTCAAGGAGCTCCCCCACTTCAACAATGCTTGTCTCTCTCACTTTCACTTTCCTTTTTGAAAAGTTTTGGGTTCCCCTCTATATTTTTTTGTTTTTAAACTTTATAAAATAACACAACAGAAATAAATGACTCTCTAAAACTTCCAGGTTGTCTCCCTCGCAGCACTTTCTTTAAAGCCATTAAGCTAGGCATATAGTGCTCAAGTAATGGATTCACCCGGATCCCAAGGTATATCAAAGACAATTTTAATTAATAATGATTTGTAGTTTAGTAGTTAGCACAAAGTAACATATATCATGTAATGATGAAGTCTAACTCTCTTCCTATGCATCGGCATGTCATAAAAGAACAATTCATGCACACCAAGTAAAGGCCAATACATAGCATAAGCAGTTTCTTGCAATTTTATCGTGTGGGAAACATAGAGAGGTGGAGATATAGCTCCTCTCTCATAATAATTGCAAGTAGGATCAGCAAGCACATGCATATTATATCTATCAAAATCATCATGTGTAGTAGTAAAATGCAACCCATCAATATAATCCTTAATAAGGGCAAACTTCTCCGATATAGTGTAGTCGGGAGAATTCAAAAGGATAATAAGACTATCATGCGTGGGAGCAATAGCAACAATTTCATGTTTAACATAAGGAACTATAGCAAGTTCATCTCCATAAGCATAATTCATATTGGCATCTTGGCCACAAGCATCATCAAAAAGGGATATTTCAAAAGAATCAATGGGATCATAACAATCCTCATAGCATTCATCCTTCGGTAAATTCGAAGGGAAATTAAACAATGTATGGGATAAAGAGTTACTCTCATTAGATGGTGGGAATGGGTGATCAATCCGCACTTCCTCCTTTTGTTCTTCGCTCCTCCTCATCTTTTTCATCCAATGAGCTCACAATGTCATTAATTTCTTCTTCCATAGGCTCCTGCAAGATATTAGTCTCTTCTTGGGCAGCGGAGGAGTCCTCAATATATGGTTTAACATAGGCATTAGAAGCATAATTATCATAACAATATTTAAGTATGGAAAAATTTTCAGATTTGTAAAGAGTAGCATCATACTTTTCTATCAAACAAGCAATTTCATAAGCACCCTTAAAAGCAACAAATTCTTAAATTTGTTGAACATCATAGTAATTATAAACACCCTTAGCATACGAAGATACGATTCCATTATCACTAAACAAACATCGGTAGGGAAGGTGTTTCTTAGGGTCTTCAGAACAACAAGTAAAATCATATATTTCACATAAATTCCAAGCATAGCATTGCAAACGATGAATTTGATCCAGTAAAAGTTTCCCTTTTTTAGATATGCTGTGTCACACATAACAAGCATGCTCATCTGAAGATTTTCCCTCGACTACGCTAGTTGGGGTTTCAACCCGAGCACATAGGGATCGAAGATGATCCAAGTAAAAAGCTTCAGTAGTGTGATAGATTTTGAGTGGTTCTTCAACCATTTGTTCAGTAGGTACCACTAATTTCTTTTGGTATTTTGCGTTTCCTACCCATAACTAAAGATAGAAGAAAAGACCACAAAATAAAAACTACTTAACAAGCACACATGAGAATATTCACCCCACGCTATAACTCCCCGACAACGGCGCCAGAAAAAGGTCTTGATAACCCACAAGTATAGGGGATCAATTGTAGCCTCTTTCGATAAGTAAGAGTGTCGAACCCAACGAGGAGCTAAAGGTATAACAAATATTCCCTCAAGTTTTATCGACCACCGATACAACTCTACGCACGCTTGCCGTTCGCTTTACCTAGAACAAGTATAAAACTAGAAGTACTTTGTAGGTGTAACGGGATAGGTT
The DNA here is from genome assembly GCA_021605145.1 of Aegilops bicornis. NCBI lineage: Eukaryota > Viridiplantae > Streptophyta > Magnoliopsida > Poales > Poaceae > Aegilops > Aegilops bicornis. The sequence goes on from CM038673.1 coordinate 74,854,178, forward strand.
TGCAAGAATATAAAGAGCACGTAAATAAAAACTTGGGGATGTTTAGGTAAAGAAGAAATAAAGTTAGTATAGCGAGTGTGGAAAAGTGGTGGTAGGAGTTGTGAAATTGTCCTTAAGCAATTGACTACTTTACTAGACCGATAGCAAGTTTTATGTGGGAGAGGCCACAGCTAGCATGTCATCCCTGACTTGGAATTCTATGCACTTATGGTTGGAACTATTAGCAAGCATCCACAACTACTAATGTTCATTAAGGTAAAACCCAACCATAGCATTAAGATATATTGGTCCCCCTTCAATCCCTTATGCATCAATTTATATGCTAGGTTGAAGCTTCTGTCACTCTTGCCCTCCAATACATAGTCCTATCAACATACAACTAACCCTATGGTGTGATCCACGCGCGCTCTCATATGATGGGCACCAAAGGATAGCAAAAAAACCACAAGCAAATTAAACCAATGATAGCAATTCACCAATTACCAATAGGACAACGAAAATCTACTCAGACATCATAGGATGGCAACACTATGAAGCATAAAGCACCATGTTCAAGTAGACGGTATAGCGGTTTGCGGGAGAGTGGACTGCTGTAGATAGATGGGGGAAGGTCATGAAGATGTTGGTGAAGAAGACAGAGGTGTTGGTGTAGATTCCAGTGACGATGGTGGCCCCGGCGGCATTCTGGCGCCACCGGAAGAGTGGGGGAGAGGGGCCCCCTTCTTCTTCTTCTTCTTCCTTGACCTTCCCCCTAGATGGGAGAAGGGTTTTCCCTCTGGTCCTTGGCTTCCATGGCATGGGAGGGGCGAGAGCCCCTTCGAGATTGGATCTGTCTCTCTGTCTCTCTCTGTTTTTGCACTCCTGAATCTGCCCTTTCACCGTTTCTTATATTCCCGGAGATCCGTAACTCCGATTGGGCTGAAAATTGGACACGATTTTTATCCGGATAATGGCTTTCTTGCGGCGAAAGAAGGGTGCCAACCGCCTTACAGGGTGGCCACGAGGGCCCAGGGCGCGCCCCTCACCCTTGTGGGCCCCTCGGGCATCGTCTCGCGTTGATTCCACTTCCCAAAACTCACATATATTCCAAAAAAATCTCCGTCAGTTTTTATCCCGTTTGGACTCCGTTTGATATGGATTTTCTGCGAAACAAAAAACATGCAACAAACAGAGGAGGCACTGAGCCTTTGGATCAATATGTTAGTCCCAAAAATAGTATAAAAGGTTGCCAAAAGTATATGGAAGTTGTATAATATTGGCATGGAACAATCAAAAATTATAGGTACGACGGAGACGTATCAAATATCAACATAAAAACATGATGCAAAATGGACGTATCAACTCCCTCAAGCTTAGACCTCGCTTGTCCTCAAGCGAAATCCGAAATCGATAATCATGACCACATGTTTAGAGATAGAGGTGCCAATAAAACAAAATACGGACATGAAGGCATCATGATCATCATTAGAACAACAATATATTTTGTCATGTAACTTCTCATGTTAAAGTGATAGTTCGTTCACAAGGTAAAGTATAAACCATAAACTTCATTGGAAACTAACAAACTATGATCTCAGTCATTGATGCAACTGCAATTTGTCATAATGTTAGAAAGAGTCCATGTAAGATATTTTATTTAGCAAGTTCACATACTCAACCATCATTTAGTCTTTCATAATTTCTAACACTCACGCGATACTTATGAAATCAAAGCTTCAGTCAGACACATAGAAAGATAGGAGCTTATAATTTTGCCTCCCAACCATTTACCTCAAGGGTAATTTGAACAATAATAACTCATGATCACTTACATCCGAGTAGATATGTGTGTCTAGATCTCTCTCCAACACATGGTGCTTGCCAAAAAGAGAAAAATAAAAGGGATGGTGAAGATCACCATGACTCTTACATAAAGGTAGGTATTTGAAAAGTAAAAGATAGGCCCTTCGTAGAGGGAAGCAGAGGTTGCCATGCACTTTTTATTTGGATGAACAAAATATTAATGCAAAGGAACGTCACTTTATATTGCCACTTGTGATAGCGAACTTTATTATGCAGTCCGTCGCTTTTATTTCTTCCCCATCACAAGTTCGTACAAAGCTTATTTTCCTCACACTAAAATATCATACATATTTAGAGAACAATTTTTATTTCTTTGCACCGATGAGAACTTACTTGAAGGATATTACTCAATCCATAGGTAGGTATAGTGGACGCTGATGACATGAAACTGGGTTTAAAGATTCTGGATGCACAGGTAGTGTCAAAACTTAGTGCAGAAATTTTGGCTAGCATGGGATAGAAAGAAATCTCCACATGTTGGAGGATCCATGACATTATAACTTTTATTCAGATATAAGAAAACATTATTCATTACGTTGTTTTCTTTGTCCAACATCAACTTATTAGCATATAATATTTTAATGAGTGCTCACAATCATAAAAGATGTCCAAGATAGTGTATTTATATGTGAAACCTCTCTTTCCTTATTACTTCTCATTAATTTCAACAATGACCAATACTATGTTTGTCAACCTTCAACAAGTTTCATCCATTATACTACTTATATGTGAAGTCATCGCTCCCCATAAGCTTATTATATAATCTTTTATCTTCTTTATTCTTTTTCATCTCTAAGATCAAAGCAAGAAAGCAAAACACTCAACTCAAAACTAATCTTTATTATATAACTCTCATACTCGATTACATAGATAGACCACGAATAAAAAACCTAAAGACTAGATCATACTAAAACTTTTATTCTACTAGATCACGATTAACCAAAAGGATTGAACCAGAATATATGGTAATGATAAAGATGTGATGGTGATACGATACCGGGACACCTCACCCAAGCTTGGCACAAGCCAAGGGGAGTGCCCATACCCGTGTACTCAATTCTCCTTCTTCGGAGGTGATGGTGCAATATTCTTGGCAATGATGCCTAGCAGAATGCGATTCTCCTCTTCGAGCTTATTAATTTGCTGCTTGAGATACATAATTTCCTTGCGGAGCTTTCCTGTGACAGTTAAAGCACCTTCCACCCATGGATGCATCCTGGTTGCAGAGGAAGAAGCAACACTCTTTTTCAAGTTATTGTAAGAGATAGATTTGGCATTGGGAGGTTTGAACGAATCCGACAGGCTTGATTTCTCGAATTCCACATGCATGTCGCCAGGTTGAGGTAGAGAAGTGACTTCTTGATCCTCCTGCATGGAGTCTACTCTTTTCAGGTTGGCTTCTATTTCTTCATCGGTCGAACACCCATAAAGGACAACTTCACTGTACGTGCTTGGGATCCGCCGTGGGGTGAGAGACACAACTCTTCCCGTCTGATTCTTGCAAAGACATATTGCTCTAAATCGGCCACAAAAATAGCTCGAAACAAGAACAGAGGATATTGTCACAATACGGTGGTTGATGTCTACTACGCAACCTTCTTCTTATAGATGTTGTTGGGCCTCCAAGTGCAGAGGTTTGTAGGACAGTAGCAAATTTCCCTCAAGTGGATGACCTAAGGTTTATCAATCCATGGGAGGCGTAGGATGAAGATGGTCTCTCTCAAACAACCCTGCGACCAAATAACAAAGAGTCTCTTGTGTCCCCAACACACCCAATACAATGGTAAATTGTATAGGTGCACTAGTTTGGCAAAGAGATGGTGATACAAGTGCAATATGGATGGTAGATATATGCTTTTGTAATCTGAAAATATAAAAAAAGCAAGGTAACTAATGATAAAGGTGAGCACAGACGGTATTGCGATGCTTCGAAACAAGGCCTAGGGTTCATACTTTCACTAGTGCAAGTTCTCTCAACAATAATAACATAATTGGATCATATAACAATCCCTCAACGTGCAACAAAGAGTCACTCCAAAGTCACTAATAGCAGAGAACAAACAAAGAAATTATTGTAGGGTACGAAACCACCTCAAAGTTATTCTTTCCGATCAATCCATTGGGCTATTCCTATAAGTGTCACAAACAGCCCTAGAGTTCGTAGTAAAATAACACCTTAAGACACAAATCAACCAAAACCCTAATGTCACCTAGATACTCCAATGTCACCTCAAGTATCCGTGGGTACGATTATATGATATGCATTACACAATCTCATATTCATCTATTCAACCAACACAAAGAACTTCAAAGAGTGCCCCAAAGTTTCTACCGGAGAGTCAAGACGAAAATGTGTGCCAACCCCTATGCATAGATTTCCAAGGTCACAGAACCCTCAAGTTGATCACCAAAACATACATCAAGTGAATCAATAGAATACCCCATTGTCACCACGGGTATCCCACGCAAGACATACATCAAGTGTTCTCAAATCCTTAAAGACTCAATCTGATAAGATAACTTCAAAGGAAAACTCAATCCATTACAAGAGAATTGAGGGGAGAAACATCATAAGATCCAACTATAATAGCAAAGCTCGCGGTACATCAAGATCGTGCCAAATCAAGAACACGAGAGAGAGAGAGAGAGAGAGATCAAACACATAGCTACTGGTACATACCCTCAGCCCCGAGGGTGAACTACTCCCTCCTCGTCATGGAGAGCGCCGGTATGATGAATGTGGCCATCGGTGATGGATCCCCCCTCCGGCAGGGTGCCGAAACAGGGCCCCGATTTGTTTTTGGTGGCTACAGAGACTTGAGGTGATGGAACTCCTGATCTAGGTTTACTTTCGGGGGTTTATGTATTTATAGGAATTTTTGCGTCGGTCTCATGTTAGGGGGGTCTCCGAGTCATCCACGAGATAGGGGGGCGCGCCCAGGGGGTAGGGCACGCCCTCCACCCTCGTGAATGGCTCGGGACTCTTGTGGCCCAACTCTTTTACTCTGAGGGCTTCTTTTGGTCCATAAAAAATCATCAAAAATTGGCACATCAATTGGACTCCGTTTGGTATTCTTTTTCTGTAAAAATCAAAAAACAAGAAAAAAAACAGAAACTGACACTGGGCTCTAGGTTAATAGGTTAGTCCCAAAAATCATATAAAACAGCATATAAATGCATATAAAACATCCAAGATGGATAATATAATAGCGTAGAACAATAAAAAATTATAGATACGTTGGAGACGTATCAGTGGTCAAAACCTCTGGGAGATTATTAAATGATTTTTTACCGTGCATAACAAGTAATCTGGAAGAAAACTGAGTCCGAACGGCGCACAAGGGGACCACAATCTCAGGAGGCGCGCCCAGGGGGTAGGGCACGCCCCCAGGCTTGTCGCCTGCTCGTGCGCTTTCCGGACTACTTATTAGTTTCCTAATTTTTTAAACATTCCAAAACAGAGTAAAATTGCTTTTATGGAACTTCTGGAGTTGGTTTATTTACTGTACCACATACCTATTCCTTTTTAGGGTTCTGGAACATTCTGAAAAGTTTCCTTTATGTACTCCTCCGGTGTTATGGAATGAATAATATTAGTCTCAATATCTATAGGCGTACCTGAGATATAATGTCTGATTCTTTGCCCAGTCAACACCTTCGGGTTGGTGTGTTTGGCATTGTTGATCTTGATAGCACCGAACTGATAAACTTCTTCGATTATATAGGGTCCTTCCCATTTGGAGAGAAGTTTTCCTGCAAAAAATCTTAAACGATAATTTTATAGCAAGACTTGGTCACCTACATTAAATTCCCGCTTTTGTATTCTTTTATCGTGCCATCTTTTGACCTTTTTTTAAACAGTTTAGCATTTTCATAGGCTTTGGTTCTCCATTCATCAAGTGAGCTAATATCAAATAACCTCTTTTCACCAGCAAGTTTAAAATCATAATTCAGCTCTTTAATTGCCCAATAGGCTTTGTGTTCTAATTCAAGAGGTAAATGACATGCTTTTCCATAAATCATTTTATATGGAGACACACCCATAGGATTTTTATAAGTAGTTCTATAAGCCCATAATGCATCGTCAAGTTTCTTAGACCAATTCTTCCTAGATCTGTTGACAGTCTTTTGCAATATTAAATTTATTTCTCTATTGCTCAACTCAACTTGACCACTAGACTGAGGGTGATAAGGGGATGCAATTCTATGGTTGACATCATATTTGGCAAGAAGTTTATGGAAAGCACCATGAATGAAGTGTGAACCATCGTATGTCATTAAATATCCAGGGACTCTAAACATAGGGAAAATAACTTCTTTAAGAATTTTAATAGAAGTATTGTGATGAGCACTACTAGTTGGAATAGCTTCTACCCGCTTAGTAACATAATCAACAGCAGCTAAAACATGAGTATACCCATTGGAGGAAGGAAAAGGTCCCATGTAATCAAATCCGCAAACATCAAATGGTTCAATAACAAGTGAATAGTTCATAGGCATTTTCTCACGTCTACCAATATTACCAATTCTTTGACATTCATCACAAGATAGAACAAACTTGCATGCATCTTTGAAAAGACTAGGCCAATAAAAACCAGATTGTAATACCTTGTGTGCAGTTCTGTTTCCCGCATGGTGTCCTTTGTAAACCTTAGAGTGACACTTCCGTAGGATTTCTTCATGTTCATGCTCAGGTATATAACGTCTAATAATACCACCTACTCCTTTATAAAGATGTGGGTGTCGGTGTCAAAACCGGCGGATCTCGGGTAGGGGGTCCCAAACTGTGCGTCTAGGATCGATGGTAACTGGAGACGGGGGACACGACGTTTACCTAGGTTCTGGCCCTCTCTATGGAGGTAATACCCTACTTCCTGCTTTCTTGATGTTGATGAATATGAGTGTTACAAGACTTGATCTACCATGAGATCGTAATGGCTAAATCCTAGAAGTCTAGCCTATGTGAATATGGTAATGAGCATCCCCCTATCCGGACTACGCTCTCCGATTTATATAGACACCGGAGAGATCTAGGGTTACATGAAGTTGGTTACATCAAAGGGAATCTTCATAGTCGGTCGCCAAGCTTGCCTTCCACGCCAAGTAGAGTCCAATCCGGACACGGGTATAGTCTTTGGCCTTCATGTCTTCACAGCCCCTCAGTCCGGCCCAAAGGATAACAGGCCGGACACCCAAGGACCCCGTAGTGCAGGACTCCCTCAGTGGGTCATCCCAAAAGTAATGTCTTAAATCGAAGAAAAACTTTTTCTTTTGTTGGTATGTGAAACTACATGGTATAATTTAGCAACACTATAATTAGCATAGTCTGCATACCAAGGATTATTACGAGAAGCATTTATAACAACTAATTGTTCATCGGGAAAGCTATCATCAATAGGTAGTGGGTCATCAAGAATATTTTCTAACCTAGACAAGTTATCAGCTACTGGATTCTCAGCTCCATTTCTATCAATAATATGCAAGTCAAATTCTTGTAACAAAAGAACCCACCTAATGAGTCTTCTTCTCCATAAGGTATTTAATAGCAGCATGATCAATGTGCACAGTTACTTTAGAATCAACAACGTAAGATCTGAACTTATCACATGCAAACACAACTGCTAAGAATTCTTTCTCAGTGGTAGCATAATTTTTTTGAGCACTGTATAAAGTTTTACTAGCATAATGAATAACATTTAATTTCTTATCAACTCGTTGTCCTAGAACAACACCAACAGCATAATCACTACCATCACACATAATTTCAAAGGGTAAGTTCCAATCAGGTGGTTGAACAATACGTGCGGAGATTAAGGCTTTCTTAAGTATTTTAAATGCTTCTACACAATCATCATAAAAACGAATGGGACATCTTTTTGCAAGAGATTAGTAAGAGGCCTAGAAATTTTAGAGAAGTCTTTAATAAATCTCCTATAGAAACCAACATGACAAAGTAAACTTCTTATACCTCTGATATCTTTCGGACATGGCATCTTCTCAACTGCATCAACTTTAGCTTTATCAACTTCAATACCTCTTTCGGAAATTTTATGCCCCAAGACAACACCTTCATTCACCAAAAAGTGACACTTCTCCCAATTCAATACAAGATTAGTTTCTTCACATCTCTGCAAAACTCTATCATGGTTGCTTAAGCAATCATCAAAAGAAGTTTCGTAAACAGAAAAATCTTCCATGAAAACCTCAACAATCTTTTCATAAAAGTCAGAGAATATAGCAGCCATACGTCTTTGAAAGGTAGTAGGTGCATTGCATAAACCAAAAGGCATACTTCTATAAGCAAAAGTACCAAACGGGCACATAAAAGTAGTTTTTTCTTGATCCTCTTACGACACAGGTATTTGGGAAAAACCAAAGTATCCATCTAGAAAACAGAAGTGTGTATGTTTCGATAACCTTTCTAGCATTTGATCAATAAATGGTAGAAGGTAATGATCCTTCCTAGTAGCTTTGTTTAGTTTTCTAAAATAAATTACCGTCCTATAACCTGTTATAATTCTAAAGGAAATATTCCCTAGAGGCAATAATAAAGTTGTTATTTATATTTCCTTATATCATGATAAATGTTTATTATTCATGCTAGAATTGTATTAACGGGAAACTCAGTACACGTGCGAATACATAGAAAAACAGAGTGTCACTAGTATGCCTCTACTTGACTAGCCCGTTAATCAAAGATGATTAAGTTTCCTAGCCATGGACATGAGCTGTCATTTGATGAACGGGATCACATCATTAGAGAATGATGTGATTGACAAGACCCATCCGTTAGCTTAGCACTATGATCGTTTAGTTTGTTGCTATTGCTTTCTTCAAGACTTATACATGTTCCTATAACTATGAGATTATGCAACTCCCGAATACCGGAGGAACGCTTAGTGTGCTATCAAACGTCACAACATAAATGGGTGATTATAAAGATGCTCTACAGGTGTCTCCGATGGTGTTTGTTGAGTTGGCATAGATCGAGATTAGGATTTGTCACTCCGATGGTCAGAGAGGTATCTCTGGGCCCTCTCGGTAATGCACATCACTATAAGCCTTGCAAGCAATGTAACTAATGAGTTAGTTGCAGGATGATGCACTATGGAACGAGTAAATAGACTTGCCGGTAACGAGATTGAACTAGGTATGATGATACCGACGATCGAATCTCGGGCAAGTAACATATCGATGACAAAGGGAACAACGTATGTTGTTGTGCGGTTTGACCGATAAAGATCTTCGTAGAATATGTAGGAACCAATATGAGAATCCAGGTTCCGCTATTGGTTATTGACCGGAGATGAGTCTCGGTCATGTCTACATAGTTCTCGAACCCGTAGGGTCCGCACGCTTAACGTTTGATGACGATATGTATTATGAGCTATGTGACTTGATGTACCTAAGGTAGTTCGGAGTCCCAGATGTGATCACGGACATGAGGAGGAGTCTCGAAATGGTCGAGACATGAAGATTGGTATATTGGAAGGTTATGTTCGGACACTGGAAAGGTTTCGGATAGGTTCGGGCATTTTCCGGAGTACCGGGGGTTACCGGAAGAGAGGAGGAGGCGGCCAGGTGTGGCGCCCCCCTAGGCCCAATCCGAATTGGGGTAGTGTTTGGGGGGCGGCCCCCTTTCCTTCTCTCCCTCTTCCTCTTCCTTATTCTCCTACTCTGACTAGGAAAAGGGGGAAACCTACTCCTACTAGGAGTAGGAATCCCCCCTTGGGCGCGCCCCATGAGGCCGGCCCTCCCCCTCCTCCGGTCCTTTATATATGGGGGAGGGGGCACCCCATAGACACAGAACTTGATTTCTTAGCCGTGTGTGGTGCCTCCTCCATAGATTTCCACCTCGGTCATATTGTCATAGTGCTTAGGCGAAGCTCTGCGTCGGTAACTTCATCATCACCGTCACCACACCGTCGTGCTGATGAAACTCTCCCTCGGCCTCAGCTGGATCTAGAGTTCGAGGGACGTCACCGAGCTGAACGTGTGTAGATCGTGGAGGTGCCGTGTGTTTGGTACTTGATCGGTTGGATCACGAAGATGTACAACTACATCAACCGCGTTACTTAACGCTTCCGCTTTTGGTCTACGAGGGTACGTGGACACACTCTCCCTGCTCATTGCTATGCATCTCCTAGATAGATCTTGCGTGATCATAGGAAAAAAATTAAATATTGCATTCCCCAACAAATTCTTTGTGGGATAAGTTCATTTTTATAATTAGGGACAATAGTAATACCTCTCGATTGCTTGTATCTGCGTTGGTATTTCCCCGAAGAGGAGAGGATGATGCAACATAGAAACGGTAAGTATTGCCCTCAGTTATGAAACCAAGGTATCAATCCAGTAGGAGGATCCACCCAAACTATGTAAGAAGTACCTTCACAAAAATAACAAAATCTTGCAACCCAATGCGTAAGAAGGATTGTCAATCCCTCCTCGGCATTGACATAGATTAAATTGTATGAGACTAGATAAATAGATCTAGCAAAAACACTAAATAAAATAAATAAAGAAAAAGTGCAGTAATATATTTTTGGATTTTTGGATTGATATATCTGAAAATAACATGATAGGAAATAGACCCGGGGGCCATAGATTTCACTAGAAGCTTCTCTCGAGAAAATAGCATATGGTGGGAAACAAATTACTGTTGGGCAATTTATAGAAGAGCAAATAATTATGATGATATCCAAGGCAATGATCATGTATATAGGCATCACGTCCAAGATTAGTAGACCGACTCCTGCATGCATCTACTACTATTACTCCACACATCGTGACTATCCAAAGATGCATCTAGTGTATTAAGTTCATGGAAAAATGGAGTAATGCAATAAGAACGATGACATGATGTAGACAACATCTATTCATGTAGGAATAGACCCCATCTTTTTATCTTAATGGCAATGATACATGCGTGTCATGTCTCTTTGTGTCACTCAGATTGAGCACCGCGAGATCGAACCCATCACAAAGCACCTCTTCCCATTGCAAGAAAAGTCAATCTAGTTGGCCAAACCAAACCAAAGTTTTGGAGAAGAAATATGAGGCTATAAAAATCATGCATATAAGAGTTCAACAAAGACTCAAATAATATTTATAGATAGATCTGATCATAAACTCACACTTCATCAGATCCCAACAAACGCACCGCAAAAAAAGAGTTACATCAAATAGATCTTCAAGAACATCGAGGAGAACATTGTATTGACTATTGACAATCAAAAAGAGAGAAGAAGCCATCTAGCTACTGCCTACGGCCCCGTTGGTCTGTGGTAAACTACTCAAGCATCATCACAGGAGCACCAATGACGATGATAAACCCCTCCGTGATCGTTTCCCCCTCTAGCAAGGTGCCGGAAAAGGGCTCTAGATTGGATCTCGTGGTTTCGGAACTTGCGGCGGTGAAAACTCTGATCTCTCGACTCGCCTAGGGTTTCTGGAATATTTGGGTATTTATAAAGCTGAGAGGCGGTGGAGGAGACTCTAGTGGGCCCCACTACCCATCAGGGCGCACCAGGGGCCTTTGGCGGGCCCTAGTGCCTAGTGGGCCCCACGGGCTTCCTCTGGTGCAACTCTTGGGCCTCTTGGGAGTCTTTTGGGCAGAAAAAATTCTCAAAAAGTTTCGTGGCATTTGGACTCCGTTTGGTATTGATTTTATGCGAAGTAAAAAACAAGCAAAAACAGCAAGTGGCACTCGGCACTATGTCAATAGGTTAGTCCCAAAAAATGATATAAAGTTGCTATAAAATGAATAAAAAACATCCAAGATTGATAATATAACAGCATGGAACAATCAAAAATTATAGATACGTTGGAGACGTATCAGCATCCCCAAGCTTAATTCCTGCTCGTCCTCGAGTAGGTAAATGATAAAAACAGAATTTTTGATGTGGAATGCTGCCTAACATGTTCATCTCATAATCTTTTCTTTTGTAGCATGGACATTTGGACTTTTAGATGATTCAAAGTAATGGTCTATATTTGACATGAGGACATCAATACTCAAGCATATCAACAAGCAACTATGTCTTTCAAAACGTCAACACTAAAGAAAGCTATCCCTAGCCCATTATGCTCAATCATTGATCCATTCAGGAAACTCACTCAAATATTAACTATGCCCGATGCACAAGTATGATAATAGTGTTCCCTAGTTGGTGCTTTATAAGAGAATGTGGAGACTCAACAAAATAAAATTTGCGTAAAGTAAATAGATAGATAGGCCCTTTGCAGAGGGAAACAGAGATTAGAGGTGCCAGAGCTGAAAGCTTAAATTGAGAGATAAAATTCTTTTGGGTGGCATGATTTTCCTTCAATGAAAATGACCAAGAATTCCCAATACTTTCCATGCTAGATAAATCTTAGGCAGATCCCAAACAGAAAATATAGTTTATTCCTTTTTCCACCATTCTTTCAAATCCATGGCTAGCCGTATCCACGGGTGCCTTCCATACAAACACTTTCCAAGGAATTAATTATTGAACAACATAAATATATATATATATATATATATTCATTTTGTGACTGGGCATCCCTATTACCTTGCCACACTCTCGTGCAATGACTAGTGAATAAACACTCATCTTGAGAATAAAGTATCTAGCATGGAAAATATTGGCCACTCCCTGCCGCTTCATGAGTGGTTTGGGCACACAAAAAAAGGAAATTTATTTGAAAATTAGAGTTGGCACATACAAATTTACTTGGAACTACATAGAAATACCGCGTATAGGTAGGTATAGTGGACTCATTTGGCACAACTTGGTTTAAAGAGCTTGGATGCACAAGTAGTATTTCTACTTAGTACAAATGGAGGCTAGCAAATAGATTGAGAAGCGACCAACCAAGAAACGAAAACAATCATAAAAGAGCATTAAACATAACTAACACCGAATAATGCATCACAAGTAGGATGTAACTTCATTGCATAACTATTGACTTTAATGCTTGCATAGGGAATCACAAATCTTAACACCAATATTCTTACTAGAGCATAATTACTCACCAACATGACTCATATATTACTAACATCATATCTCAAAACTATTACAAGGAATTAAGTTTTTAATACCCAATGATCTTCATGAAAGTTTTTATTATATACATCTTGAATATCTATCACTTTGAGACTAATTTCAAATATTACCATTGCTAGTAACAAAGCTCTCAAACAAATCTAAGTGAAGAGCAAGAGCACAAGTTTCTTCAAAATAATTTTCATCTCTAAAAATAATATAAGTGAAGCAATGAGAGGATATTTATTTAAAATTTTACTAACTCTCAAAATAATCTAAGTGAAGCATGAGAGCATATTACTTCAAAATTAAAACACCACCGTGCTAAAAAAAGATATAAGTGAAGCACTAGAGCAATTCCATAACTCAAAAAATTTAAGTGAAGCACATAGAGCAATTCTAACAAATCATGACATCATTATGGCTCTCTCAAATAGGTGTGTACAGCAAGGATGACTCTGACAAACTAAAAATCAAAACAAGCAAAGACTCATATAATACAAGACACTCCAAGCAAAACTCATGATATGTGACGAATAAGAATATAGCTCCAAGTAAAATTACCGATGGTCGTTAGAAGAAAGAGGGGATGCCTTCTGGGGCATCCCCAAGCTTAGTTGCTTGGTACTCCTTGAATATTACCTTGGGGTGCCATGTGAATCCCCAAGCTTAGGCTCTTTCCACTCCTTATTCCTTCATCCATCGTGATTGTAACATCCCAAAATTCTAAATTTTGGAATGTTATAATAGATAGATAGATTTGATTAATTGTTTGATTGATTGACTGAAAGTGAGTGAGTTTGAAACTTTTGAAAGTTAAATGAGGGGGAATAAAAGGACTTTCCCAAACTTTCATTTTGCTTTTTATGATCTTCGGGAATTCAAATTCTTTTCATCACAAAACCCTGGAGAGAAGATGACATGACTTCTTTCATTTATTTAAATGACAAGGGGTGTTGAAAATATTTGAATTTCATTTGGAAAAATTTCCAATTCTGAAACTTTATGCAACTCAATGATTTTCACGAGCGAAGATAAAATGACTTCTTCAAAACATATGAAATATGAGTTGGGAGTTTCAAAGAATTAAATTCAAAGTTCCTTTGAATTATTTTCAATTTGGAGTTATTTGAGTTTTATTCAAATTATTTTCTCCAAAAATAAAATATACGAAAAATAGGGTAACATGATTCCCTACATCAGAAAATTGGAGAGAAATTAATTTGAAGTCATTTTGGTATTTTAAAAATGATTTTTTTTTTGGATTTTATTGGACGAGAAGCACTCTTTGCTTTATTTAAATTTGTGTGTATTTTATTTAATGCTAGAATAATGTTCATCATGTAGGAAATCTTTTTCTGAAAATTTTAATATATTATATGCCTATATAATATTTTCATTTTATTTTGTTTTATCATTTTGTTTTCCTCTCTGTTTGTTTTTTTAAAAAAAATATTCGCAGCGCCTTGGGCCCAAGGCCCAAGCCCGTAAGCCAATGACGGCCAAGGCCAAGGCCATCGCTAGCATCGCACGCACTGTGGAGCAAAGGAGCCGCAAGGTTTCCTATTCTTTTACAAATCCTAGTAGGATTTGATCCCGTTTCGTTATTCCGTTTTTTAATCCTAGGATTCCTAATCCTACTCTAATTCTTGTCCCCTACTCCAAGCAAAACCCCTCTCCTCCCTAATATAAATACCCAACCACCCCCCCCCCCCCCCCTCCAACACATCAAATCAACCCCTCTCCTCTCCTCCTCCGCAGCAGCAGCAACACCCGCGCCGCCGCCCTACACAGCCGCCGCCGCCCTCTACGCCGCCCCACACCGCCGCCCGCCGCCCTACACCACCGCCGCCGAGCCCCTCGCCTTTTCGAGGTACTAGCCTCACCGCGTCACCTTTTCTTTTCCTCGGTTCGGTTTTTTCAGAATCGCTCGGTTTTCTAGATCGGTTTTTCGTTTGATTTCTTTCCAAACCCTAGATCGGTTTTCTCGCCGGTTTTCTTTCCGGTTTTGTTTAGCGAGCGTTAAGCTTGATAGATTTTTCTTTTATTTTTAATTTCCGTCAGGACCTATCCGTAGTGTTATTTTTTAGTCCCTAATCTTCAAACGCTCATAACTTTTTACTCGTAAGTCGGAATCCAACGAAACCAACGCCCACTTCTTCGTTCTGATCCCTCTATCCAAAGAATGCAACTCAAACATGTTTTTGATAAGTTTAAAATTTGAATTAGATCAGATTTGAATTCAAACTTCGTTTGAGCATAACTTGAGTTTTATAACTCCGATTTAGTTGATTCCTTTTGTAAATCGAAGCTCTTGACCTAAACTTTCTGATAAGGCCAAATTCACATAATTTTGGTACTGTTAGAAAATGTTTTATGTTACAAGAGTTATTTTCTTGGTTTTCTGAATTGTTTTCTTCGATCTTTCCGATCTTTTGAGTGATTGCTTATGTGTGGTTACTATTGATTGCTTACGATGGATTGACCGGAGTGTGACGAGTAGATCTATCAAGAGTTTTTGAGTGCGAATCATCTTCATCAACATTGCAGGCAAGTAACGCTTGATCATACTTTTTCTACTACCCAGTTTTATGCATTAGATCTATTCCTCAAACACTTGCATGATTAGGATCTAATTAAATTGTGGGATGGGAAGTAGATGAGGTAGTACCTATTACCTGTTTTATTATCAAACCTTTGGGAGTTACTTCTACGTTTGCTTATTATGCCATGCTATGCAAGTAGACGTGGATTGGGTGAGTGATATCCATGACATATGTGAGATTGTTAAATTAATGGTTTATCTAAGGTGGTAACTTAAACACACATTTGGGTGGATTGAGGCACCTGGGGTTCCAGGACTTGCCTGTATTTCTTCGGACCGCCACCCAGGCTCAAAGGGATCATGGGATTATTCAAACTAGAAACTTCCGTGTGCAGCCACAAGCCATTATGGGCTCTGGCATAGTTGACTAAGTCGTGTGAACTCTTACAGTGGTAGACTAGCAGATGTAGGGGTTGTAGGTGGTACGGTCTACCCATCGTAAGGTGCAAACGCTTCAAAGACTATGTCTCGGTCATCCGCCTCTCAAACACCATGTAGTGCGAGAAACCAAACGGAGGCGATCGAGTCTTGTGGGGAAAAGTGCGAACCTCTGCAGAGTGTATAAACTAATCATGATTAGCCGTGTCCCCGGTTATGGACATCTTGAGTATCTAGTTCTTGGATTTTCCTGTTGATCTCATCACGTTACTTAATATAATTTGTTTGGGTTTTAATGAGTACTTTTAATTGGGATTGAGGATGCTGTCAACCATTCTCAATATTTCACAACCACCATGATAGTTAAATAAATTTATTCCTTTGCAGTAGGGAAAAATTGGCTTTTCGCAAAACTGTAACCATAGAGCTTTCCACCAGCCAAACATGCATGTAGTATAGCTTATTCTTTATTACTCTCTATGTGTTACATTGCCAGCATAATCCATGTGCTGACCCGTTTTCGGGTTGCAACTTTTCATGTTGCAGACTTTTCAGACGACGAGTAAGTGATACGTTAGGGTTACGATTTCCTATACTCAACTTTGCCATTGGTGTTGATGGGAATCCACAACCTTGTTGCTTCCGCTATATTTTGGATTGAGGTAATAGTATTTACGCTACTTTATCCATGTGATTTACCTCTGTTATAAATCCTTCGAGTCTTGTGTGTGTCAAAGATCTTGATCCGTGGATGACACGAAGCACGTAGACTTGATCCATTCGGTCGGGTCGCTACAAGATGGTATCGAGCACATGTTGACCGTAGGATGTGACCCTAGAAACTGGCAATCCCATTGGAAAGTTTTTCTCTACAACTTTCTTTATCAAAAAGATCTTTTACCTCTCTTCTCTTCTGAGCTTATTCAAATATTCACTTTTAGTGAGACCATACCCCTTTTCCCTTTTGACCACTCGAAGATTCGTCTGATGATGAGACCACTCCAAGGAGACAAGATATCGGACAACTAAGACCATTTGGAATGAAGAGGATTTTACCGTATAAATGGAAACTACAACTGTTGAAGACTCCGAAGACTATGAGATTTTGAAGGCTCTGAAGAATTCCCAGATCTTATGACCTAGGAAGGTTACGCTTATGGAATTTGACGGACCATGGAAGTTATCAATACCCGAGATCAAGGTGTATTGGATCTGGAATATTACATCAAGGAGTTAAGATGGACCTACAAGAAGCAGTATTTGATAAGGAAGCAGTTAAGTGAAGAACTCGGGACCCGTGGTTGAAAGTAGACAAGCTGAAGGAGCAAAACATCGAGATACCGAAGGTTTGTCAAGAATTGGAGGATAGTAGGACCATGGTTCATGCCAAGGATGATGAAATACAGAAGTTTGGAATGCAACTGCAGGATCGTTAAAGGACGTCCCAAGAGACTTCGTGTCAACAGATATGATCTGGCAAAAGGAACAAGCATGATCAGAAGCAGCCATCAGAGACATGAACAAGACTTGAAGAGTGTGATGACTTTGAGATCTATTGACCTTCAGAAGACCAAACCCCTATATATACCTGCGTTAGATGCGACGATTGTGAGCCGTCATTTGTTTGATGTTTTCCGACGGCCACAATAAAATCTGTCTTTACAAAACCATTGTTTGTATTGTGTGCACCCCTCTCGATCCCTCTTATCTCACCCCAAAACCCATGGACCCAATAGATGATGAATGGAGATGAGCTCGTATTTTCGGGACCGATGAGTCAATTAAAGACGGACCGATGGATTCGTAACATGGAGAATCACATGAAGAACAACCCTATAGTCGAAGGATATGGCCCAAAGATGCTCTTCAATTCTTTGAAAGAGGTGCTGCTATTTGGTGGAGGATGTACCAAACCATCAATGGATTGCAAAGAGTAACCACTTGGGAAGAATTTAAGTTGACTTTGCTAAAGTCTCGGTTTGTGACCCAGAAATTGAAGCCTTCGGGAAAGGATATGAAGAAACCTTGTGCATGCAAGCTCTGTGGAGAAATAGGACACACCCATAAGGAACACAAGGATGAATGCCCTAATTGTGAAGGAAGTCACCCAAATTGAAGAATGCCCAACTAGGCAGATCACTTGTTTCTTGTGTGAAGGGACTACCCACTACCACCTTTCAGCTGTCACATTTACCCCATGGTACAAAGAACCATCCAGCAGAAGAAAGAAGAAATGAAAGGAGCCCTCATGGAGATGTTAGAAGAACCTGTGACGAAGGAAGATGTTAAGGACATACACAAAGGAAACAAAATTAAAGCCCGCACCAAGTCATGCTATTCATGTGGAGAAGAAGGACACATCTCCCAAGATTGTCTGAATGGAGATCTAGTAGAATTCCCGACAGAGGAAGTAGAGTATGACCCACAGGAAATAGAAGCCCTGAATGGAACAGAAAGGTCCAGGAAGAGAAGTAGGTTGGATTCCAGGAACAACCCAATTTCTACAAAGAAAGACCTGAGTCATATCACATGTTTCGGGTGCAAAAATTCAGGGCACTACTTCAATGATTGCCCAAGAGGGAAGATAAGGACCCCAGAGGCTATATAATCACAAGGAAACCTCGATATTTGTCAAGTAATATGTTTCCGTTGTGATGAAGCCGCACTTGCCGTAGATTGTCCAAGGAGAAGGAGACCGATGAGATACAGCTTGAATTTGTAACAAAAGAAATGGAGTAGTAGAAGTGAGAGCTTTTTCTTTTATATTGAGGTGTTAAGTTGAGACATGTAATGGAAAAGCGAGAGATTGTAATAATTTAAGAATCAATAAAGTTAGCGATGTTGGTACTGCTTTGGATTTTATGAGTTACCCTATGAGGAAAGATGTTGACCAATTTCGAGGATATGAGAAATATGGTCTATGGAATATTGGAACATTTTAAGGGTGGTAGTACCTGTAAGAACCGTTGACCCCTGGAAAAGATAAGGATACCCACTGAATGGATTTCAGACAAAATGAATATGAGTTTTGTCTCGATATGTTTGATACCCCAAGAGAGTGTGGGATGAAGTTGGAGACCGTCAGTGGTTTGGACCAAACGTGATCAAGGAGTCAGAAGAGAATGCTAAGTGGATTCGAGATAGACTGAAGGTAGCTCAGTCCAGGCAGAAGAGTTATGTAGACTCAAAAATGCAAGGAGGTAGTCTATGAAATTGGAGACAGAGCATGTCTTCGTGTGTCCCCTCTGTGAGGAGTTAAGCGATTTGGAGTTAAAGGAAAGTTAGCCCCGAGATTTGTAGGACCATACCAAGTTTGGAACGTATGGGAGAATTGGCTAACAAGTTGGAGTCACCCGAAGGACTGTTACGAGTTTATGATGTGTTTCACGTTTCCCAGTTGAAGAAGTGCCATGCAGAGATGGCCAATATTTCCCTGTAAGGACGCTTGACCCTGGAAAGGATAAAAATGTTCCACGAAGTGGAGTATGGATTTCATAGTATAAGTTTTTATCTCGGTATGTGGGACATCCCACGAGGATGAAGAGATGAATTACTATTGGATATAAAGGAGGTAGGATGTTGGAAATATGGATCAATGGAAATTCCATGATGAGTCTGAGTAATCATGTCCTAGTTTGGTGCCAATAGAAGGAAGGAAGACAGTACAATTGGATGGATTTAAGTACGCCAGGAAGTTGGATGTTGGATTAAAGATCAGTTGCCCCGAGGATGAGTTCAAGGTTTGCAAGTGATGAGATGGGCCATAACCCACAGGCCCCAGGACCTACCAAGAAGCAAGCACACTCTTGCTGAAGGAAAACCCCTGGAAGAAGTTACGACTTTTATTGACCGACGATTCCATAGGAGTTTACGCAAAACCTGAGAGTTGTTAAGGAACGATAGATGTTTTGTTTGGCTTGCAGAAATCAATGGATTTTTGAGAAATTCTGCAATGCTTGTGAGGATGACCGAGTGTTAGAATGCGAGATTCGCTAAACCATGTACAAGGTAATGATTTGGATGCGGGATGGATTGATCACCATACCGACTTACTCTTATTATTCGCTTTGCTATATGGGATGGTAAAATCTGAGTGACTTACCTATAGTAGAGAGACGACGATCAAAACCCTGTTTCAACCTTAGAAAGGTATAGGTATTTTTTTCCCTTGTACACGGCAGTTGTTGCCAACCGTAGGATATACGGTGAGGTTCAACCCAGACCCGTTTTCTGCAGGAGAAACCATAAATCGTTGACCACCATGAGATACCGATATTTGTTTAGAATTGGCGCCAGACCCGTCAGCCCAATTTCGGGATAACCTTACCAAAAGGAAAGGACAAAGGAATTGAGGAAAAGGTTATGCCACTACCGGAAGAGCCCAGAGAAGGAATTATCCTTAATATCTGCAAAGACCAAACCTTTAATCGGCCAATAAGGATGGAGTATCTGAGTTTTTGATGGAACCGT
Organism: Aegilops bicornis; assembly: GCA_021605145.1. Lineage (NCBI taxonomy): Eukaryota > Viridiplantae > Streptophyta > Magnoliopsida > Poales > Poaceae > Aegilops > Aegilops bicornis. The sequence goes on from CM038673.1 coordinate 74,874,503, forward strand.
AACAATGCTTCTAAGGGTGGTAGCACCCGAGACCCCGGAGATGATCGGTGGATTTTGAAGACCCCCAAACCCTAACCTATTTCTTGCTAACCTCTCCGAATCTCGAGGACGAGATTCATTTTAAGGGTGGTAGGTTTGTAACATCCCAAAATTCTAAATTTTGGAATGTTATAATAAATAGATAGATTTGATTAATTGTTTGATTGATTTACTGAAAGTGAGTGAGTTTGAAACTTTTGAGATTTAAATGAGAGGGAATAAAAGGACTTTCCCAAACTTTCATTTTGCTTTTTATGATCTTCGGGAATTCAAATTCTTTTCATCACAAAACCCTGGAGAGAAGATGACATGACTTCTTCCATTTATTTAAATGACAAGGTGTTGAAAATATTTGAATTTCATTTGGAAAATATTTTCCAATTCTGAAACTTTATGCAACTCAATGATTTTCACGAGCGAAGATAAAATGACTTCTTCAAAACATATGAAATATGAGTTGGGAGTTTCAAAGAATTAAATTCAAAGTTCCTTTGAATTATTTTCAATTTGGAGTTATTTGAGTTTTATTCAAATTATTTTCTCCAAAAATAAAATATACGGAAAATAGGGTAACATGATTCCCTACATCAGAAAATTGGAGAGAAATTAATTTGAAGTCATTTTGGTATTTTAAAAATGATTTTTATTGGATTTTATTGGACCAGAAGCACTCTTTGCTTTATTTAAATTTATGTGTATTTTATTTAATGCTAGAATAATGTTCATCATGTAGGAAATCTTTTTCTGAAAATTTTGATATATTATATGCCTATATAATATTTTCATTTTATTTTGTTTTATCATTTTGTTTTCCTCTCTGTTTGCTTTTAAAAAAAAATCGCAGCGCCTTGGGCCAAAGGCCCAAGCCGCCAAGCCAGCGGCCGGCCAAGGCCAAGGCCATCGCTAGCATTGCACGCACCAAGGAGCAAAGGAGCCGCAAGGTTTCCTATTCTTTTACAAATCCTAGTAGGATTTGATCCCGTTTCGTTATTCCGTTTTTTAATCCTAGGATTCCTAATCCTACTCTAATTCTTGTCCCCTACTCCAAGCAAAACTCCTCCCCTCCCCAATATAAATACCCAAGCACCCCCCCCCCTCCAACACATCAAATAAACCCCTCTCCTCTCCTCTCCTCTCCTTCAAGAAGAAGAAGAAGAATTGCCCGCCCTACAACACGCCCGCCGCCATTCCGCCCTCGCCACCGCCGCCCACACCACCGCCGCCACCTACACCACCGCCCACGGAGCCCCTCGCCTTTTCGAGGTACTAGCCCAGCGTCACCTTTTCTTTTCCTCGGTTCGGTTTTTCAGAATCGTTCGGTTTCCGTTCAGTTCTCTAGATCGGTTTTCGTTTCAGTTTTCTTTCCAAAACCCTAGATCGGTTTTCTCGCCGATTTTTCTTTCCGGTTTTGTTTAGCGAGCGTTCGCTTGATAGATTTTTCTTTTTATTTTCAATTTCCGTCTGGGACCTATCCGTAGTGTTATTTTTTAGTCCCTAATCTTCAGACGCTCATAACTTTTTACTCGTAAGTCGGAATCCAACGAAACCAACGCCCACTTCTTCGTTATTTATCCCTCTATCCAAAGAATACAACTCAAACATGTTTTTGAAAGTTTAAAATTTGAATTAGATCAGATTTGAATTCAAACTTCGTTTGAGCATAACTTGAGTTTTATAACTCCGATTTAGTTGATTCTTTTTGTAAATCGAAGCTCTTGACCTAAACTTTCTGATAAGGCCAAATTCACATAATTTTGGTACTGTTAGAAAATGTTTTATGTTACAAGAGTTATTTTCTTGGTTTTCTGAATTGTTTTCTTTGATCTTTCCGATCTTTTGAGTGATTGCTTATGTGTGGTTACTATTGATTGCTTACGGTAGATTGACCGGAGTGTGACGAGTAGATCTATCAAGAGTTTTTGAGTGCGATTCATCTTCATCAACATTGCAGGCAAGTAACACTTGATCATACTTTTTCTACTACCCAGTTTTATGCATTAGATCTATTCCTCAAACACTTGCATGATTAGGATCTAATTAAATTGTGGGATGGGAAGTAGATGAGGTAGTACCTATTACCTGTTTTATTATCAAACCTTTGGGAGTTACTTCTACGTTTGCTTATTATGCCATGTTATGCAAGTAGACGTGGATTGGGTGAGTGATATCCATGACAGATGTGAGATTGTTAATTTAATGGTTTATCTAAGGTGGCAACTTAAACACACATCTGGGTGGATTGAGGCACCTGGGGTTCCAGGACTTGCCTGTATTTCTTCGGACCGCCACCCAGGCTCAAAGGGATCATGCGATTATTCAAACTAGAAACTTCCGTGTGCAGCCACAAGCCATTATGGGCTCTGGCATAGTTGACTAAGTCGTGTGAACTCTTACAGTGTTACACTAGCTTATGTAGGGGTTGTAGGTGGTACGGTCTACCCATCGTAAGGTGCAAACGCTTCTGAAAGACTATGTCTCGGTCATCCGTCTCTCAAACACCATGTAGTGCGAGAAACCAAACGGAGGCGATCGAGTCTTGTGGGGAAAAGTGCGCAAACCTCTGCAGAGTGTATAAACTAATCATGATTAGCCGTGTCCCCGGTTATGGACATCTTGAGTATCTAGTTCTTGGATTTTCCTGTTGATCTCATCACGTTACTTAATATAATTTGTTTGGGTTTTAATGAGTACTTTTAATTGGGATTGAGGATGCTGTCAACCATTCTCAATATTTCACAACCACCATGATAGTTAAATAAATTTATTCCTTTGCGAGGGAAAAATTGGCTTTTCGCAAAAGCTGTAACCATAGAGCTTTCCACCAGCCATACATGCATGTAGTATAGCTTATTCTTTCATTACTCTCTATGTGTTACATTGCCAGCATATTCCATGTGCTGACCCGTTTTGGGCTGCAACTTTTCATGTTGCGTACTTTTTCGCATTTACGAGTAAGTGATACGTTAGGGTTACGATTTCCTATACTCAACTTTGCCGTTGGTGTTGATGGGAATCCACAACCTTGTTGCTTCCGCTATATTTTGGATTGAGGTAATAGTATTTACGCTACTTTATCCATGTGATTTACCTCTGTTATAAATCCTTCGAGTACTGTGTGTGTCAGCATACCGATCCAGGGATGACACGAAAGCACAGAGACTTGATTCATTCGGGTCGGGTCGCTACAGTGATCTCACCCAAAACTTGAAAACTTCAATCACACAAAACTTAACCAAAACCTTCATGAGATCCGTTAGTATAAGAAAGCAAATCACCACTTTAAGAAGTACCTTCTGAAAAATTCTCAAAAAAGTTTCGTGGCATTTGGACTCCGTTTGGTATTGATTTTCTGCGAAGTAAAAAACAAGCAAAAAATAGCAACTGGCACTAGGCACTGATACGTCAATTTTGCATCATGTTTACCTACTGTTATTTATAATGTTTTATTCATAATAATGCTTTTTGGAGTAATTCTAATGCATTTCTCTCATAATATGCAAGGTACACACAAAGAGGGAGAATTCCGGCAGCTGGAAATCTGGACCTGAAAAAGCTACGTCAGGCTACCTATTCTACACAACTCCAAATGAGCTGAAACTTCACGAGGATTTTTTATGGAATAAATAAGAAATACCGAAGAAAATAACCACCAGAGGGGGACCACATGGTGAGCACAACCTGGTGGGTTTTGCTCACCATGTGGTCCCCCTCCGGTGGTTATTTGCTCCAGTATTTCTTATTTATTCGCCCTGGTGGGTTGTGCTCAGCCCAGCCCACCTCCGGTGCCCATCTTCTGGTATATAAGTCATTTTGACCTAGAGAAAATAGGGAGAGGGCTTTTAGGACGGAGCATCGCCGTCTCGAGGCGGAAGTTTGGCAGGAGAACTTTTTCCCTCCGGCGGAGCGATTCCGCCGAGGGAACTTCCCACCCGGAGGGGGAAATCATCGTCATCAGCATCACCAACAACTCTCTCATCTTGGGGAGGGCAATCTCCATCAACATCTTCAATAGCATAATCTCATCTCAAACCCTAGTTGATCTCTTGTGTTCAATCTGTATACCGGAACTATAGATTGGTGCTTATGGGTAACTAGCAGTGTTGATTACATCTTGTCGTTGATTACTATATGGTTTATTTGGTGGAAGATTATATGTTTAGATCCATTATGCTATTTAATACTCCTCTGATCTTGACCATGTTTATCATTTGTGAGTAGTTACTTTTGTTCTTGAGGTCACGGGAGAAATCTTGTTGCAAGTAATCATGTGAACTTGATATGTGTTCGATATTTTGATAGTATGTATGTTGTGATTCCCTTAGTGGTGTCATGTGAACATCGACTACATGACACTTCACCATATTTGGGCCTAAGGGAATGCATTGTGGAGTAGCAATTAGATGATGGGTTGCGAGTGATGTAAGCTGAAACCCCAGTTTATGCGCTATTCCGCAAGGGACCGATTGGAACCAAAAGTTTAATGCTATGGTTAGAATTTATTCTTAATACTTTTCTCGTAGTTGCGGATGCTTGCGAGGGGGTTAATCATAAGTAGGAGGTTTGTTCAAGTAAGAACAACACCTAAGCACTGGTCCGCCCACATATCAAATTATCAAAGTAGCGAACACGAATCGAAGCAACATGACGAAAGTGACTAGATGAAATTCCCATGTACCCTCAAGAACGCTTTGCTTATCATAAGAGACCGTTTTGGCCTGTCCTTTGCCTCAAAAGGATTGGGCTACCTTGCTGCACTTTTGATACTACTATCATTACTTGCTCGTTACAAATTATCTTGCTATCAAACTCCTCCGCTACTTACAATTTCAGTGCTTGCAGACATTACCTTACTGAAAACTACTTGTCATTTCCTTCTGCTCCTCGTTGGGTTCGACACTCTTACTTATCGAAAAGAGATACAATTGATCCCCTATACATGTGGGTCATCAAGGCTACTTTCTGGCGCCGTTGCCGGGGAGTGAAGAGCCTTTGGTAAGTGGAATTTGGTAAGGAAACATTTATATAGTGTGCTGAAATTTATTTTCACTTTTTACTATGGAAAACAATCCGTTGAGGGGTTTGTTCGGGGTATCTTCACCTCGTCCCGAACCACAATTAGCTACCCCTCAACCTACTTCACCTACTGAAAATATTGAATTTGAAATTCCTTCGGGTATGATAGAACAACTGCTAGCTAATCCTTATGCAGGAGATGGAACCGAACATCCTGATATGCACTTGATATATGTAGAACAAATTTGTGGATTGTTTAAGCTTGCAGGTTTGCCCGGAGATGAAGTGATGAAAAAGGTTTTCCCTTTATCTTTGAAGGGAAAATCATTGGCATGGTATAGGCTATGCGATGATATTGGATCTTGGAATTGGAATCTTTTGAAATTAGAGTTCCACCAAAAAAATATCCTATGCATCTAGTTCATCGTGATCGGAATTATATATATAATTTTTGGCCTCGTGAAGGAGAAAGTATCGCTCTAGCTTGGGGGAGGCTTAAGTCAATGTTATATTCATGCCCCAATCATGAGCTCTCAAGAGAAATTATTATCCAGAATTTTTATGCTCGGATTTCTCGTAATGATCAAACCATGCTTCATACTTCTTGTGCTGGTTCTTTTATGAAGAACAGTATTGAATTCCGGTGGGATCTTTTGGAAAGAATTAAACACAACTCTGAAGATTGGGAACTCGACGAAGGTAAAGAGTCAGGTATTAAACTCAAGTATGATTGTGTTAAATCTTTTATGGATGCCGATGCTTTTCAAAAGTTTAGCACTAAATATGGACTTGACTCTGAGACAGTAGCATCCTTTTGTGAATATTTTGCTACTCATGTTGAACTCCCTAAAGAGAAGTGGTTTAAATATCACCCACCTATTAAAGAAGAAATAAAAGAACCGGTACCAGTTAAGAAGAAACTACACTTTATAATGTTGATCCAGTTGTTCCTTCTGCTTATATTGAGAAACCACCTTTCCCTGTTAGGATAAAGGAACATGCTAAAGTTTCAACAGTGGTTAACAAAAGCTATATTAGGACACCTAAACCTGATGAACAAATCAAAGTAGAACCTAGCATAGCTATGGTTAAAGATCTCTTAGAAGAAGATATAGATGGGCATGTTATTTACTTTTGTGAAGAAGCTCCTAGAATTGCCAAACCTGATAAAAAGGATAAACATAGACCTGTGGTTGGCACGCCTGTCATTTCAGTTAAAATAGGAGATCACTGTTATCATGGTTTATGTGACATAGGTGCTAGTGTGAGTGATATTCCTTACACTTTATATCAAGAAATTATGAAAGACGTAGCACCTGCAGAGATAGAAGACGTAGATGTTACTATTAAACTTGCTAATAGAGACACCATATCACCAATTGGGATTGTTAGAGATGTTGAAGTCGTGTGTGGGAATATAAAATACCCTACTGATTTCCTTGTTCTTGGTTCCCCACAAGATGACTTTTGTCCCATTATTTTTGATAGACCTTTCTTGGACATAGTTAATGCGAAGATATATTGTGAGAAACAAATTGTCGGTATTAGCTTTGGTAATGAGTCTCATGAGTTTAATTTTTCCAAGTTTAGTAGAAATCTTCATGAAAAAGAATTGCCTAGTAAGGATGAATTAATTGGTCTTGCTTCTATTATTGTACCACGTACTAATCCTTTAGAACAATATTTGCTAGACCATGAAAATGATTTACATATGCATGAAAGAAATGAGATAGATAAAATTTTCTTTGAACAACGTCCTCTACTTAAACACAATTTGCCTATTGAAACTCTAGGAGGTTCACCTCCACCTAAAGGTGATCCTGTGTTTGAATTAAAACAATTGCCAGACACTTTGAAATATGCTTATCTTGATGAAAAGAAGATATATCATGTTATTATTAGTGCTAACCTTTCAGAACATGAAGAAGAAAGATTATTGAAAGTTCTAAGGAAGCACCGAGCTGCTATTGGATATACTCTTGACGATTTAAAGGGCATTAGTCCCACTCTATGTCAGCACAAAATTAATATGGAACCTGATGCTAAACTCGTTGTTGATCACTAACGTCGGTTAAATCCGAAGATGAAAGAAGTGGTAAGAATGGAAATATTAAAACTTCTGGAAGCAGGTATAATCTATCCCATAGATGGTAGTAGATGGGTAAGTCATGTTCATTGTGTCCCTAAGAAAGGAGGTATAACTGTTGTTCCTAATGATAAGAATGAGCTTATTCCACAAAGAATTGTTACGGGCTATAGAATGGTAATTGATTTTAGAAAATTAAACAAAGCAACTAGAAAAGATCATTACCCTTTGCCTTTTATTGATCAAATGCTTGAAAGATTATCTAAGCACACACACTTTTGTTTCCTTGATGGATATTCTGGCTTTTCACGAATACCTATTTCTCAACCTGGTCAAGAAAAGACCACTTTTACTTGTCCTTTTGGAACCTATGCTTATAGATGTATGCCTTTCGGTTTTTGTAATGCACCTGCTACCTTTAAAAGATGTATGACTGCTATATTCTCTAATTTTTGTGAAAAGATTGTTGAGGTTTTCATGGATGACTTTTCTGTTTATGGGAAGTCTTTTGATGATTGTTTAAGCAATCTTGAGCGAGTTTTGCAGAGATGTGAACAAACAAATCTTGTCTTGAATTGGGAGAAGTGCCACTTCATGGTTAATGAAGGCATTGTCTTGGGTCATAAAATTTCTGAAAGAGGTATTAAAGTGGACCAAGCCAAGGTTGATGCAATTGAGAAAATGCTGTGTCCTAAAGATATAAAAGGTATTCGTAGTTTCCTAGGTCATGCTGGTTTCTATAGGAGATTTATCAAAGACTTTTCTAAAATTTCTAGGCCTCTCACTAGTCTCTTGCAAAAGTATATTCCTTTTGTTTTTTATGATGATTGTTTAGAAGCCTTTGAAACACTCAAGAAAGCCTTAATTTCTGCTCCTATTGTTCAACCACCTGATTGGAACTTGCGTTTTGAAATTATGTGTGATGCTAGTGATTAAGTTGTTGGTGTTGTTATGGGACAAAGAGTTGATAACAAACTGAATGTTATTCATTATGCTAGTAAAACTCTAGATAGTTCTCAAAGAAATTATGCTACTACTGAAAAAGAATTCTTAGCAGTGGTGTTTGCTTGTGATAAATTTAGACCTTATATTGTTGATTCCAAAGTAACTATTCACACAGACCATGCTGTTATTAAATACCTTATGGAAAAGAAAGAAGCTAAACCTAGACTTATTCGATGGGTTCTCTTATTACAAGAATTTGATTTACATATCATTGATAGAAAAGGAGCTGACAGCCCAGTAGCTGATAATTTGTCTAGGCTTGAAAATGTGCTTGATGACCCACTACCTATTGATGATAGTTTTCCTGATGAGCAGTTAGCTGCAATAAATGTTTCTCACAGTACTCCTTGGTATGCTGACTATGCTAATTACATTGTTGCTAAATATTTACCACCCAGCTTTACATACCAACAAAAGAAAAAATTCTTATATGATATAAGACATTACTTTTGGGATGACCCACATCTTTATAAAGAAGGAGTAGATGGTATTATTAAACGTTGTGTACCTGAGCATGAACAGGGAAAAATCCTACGGAAATGTCACTCCGAAGCTTATGGGGGGCATCATGCTGGAGATAGAAATGCTCATAAGGTATTGCAGTCTGGATTTTATTGGCCTACTCTCTTCAAGGATGCCCGTAAGTTCGTCTTATCTTCTGATGAATGTCAAAGAATAGGTAATATCGGTAAACGTCAAGAAATGCCTATGAATTATTCACTTGTTGTTCAACCATTTGATGTTTGGGTATTTGATTACATGGGACCTTTTCCTTACTCTAATGGGTATACACATATTTTGGTTGCTTTTGATTATGTTACTAAATGGGTAGAAGCTATTCCAACCAGTAGTGCTGATCACAACACCTCTATTAAAATGCTTAAGGAAGTTATTTTCCCAAGGTTTGGAGTCCCTAGATATTTAATGACTGATGGTGGTTCACACTTTATTCATGGTGCTTTCCGTAAAATGCTTGCCAAGTATGATGTTAACCACAGAATTGCATCACCTTATCATCCTCAGTCTAGTGGTCAAGTTGAACTTAGCAATAGAGAAATAAAATTAATTTTGCAAAAGACTATTAATAGGTCCAGGAAGAATTGGTCTAAGAAATTAGATGATGCACTTTGGGCTTATAGAACAGCATATAAAAATCCTTTGGTTATGTCTCCTTATAAAATGGTTTATTAAAAAGCTTGTCATTTGCCTCTTGAGTTAGAACATAAAGCATGTTTGGCAGTCAAAGAAGTCAACTATGATTTCAAACTTGCTGGTGAAAATAGGTTATTTGATATTAGCTCATTAGATGAATGGAGAACACAAGCTTATGAAAATGCAAAATTATTCAAAGAGAAAGTTAAAATATGGCATGACAAAAGAATCCAAAATGTGAGTTTAAAGTCGGAGAATATGTTCTTTTGTACAACTCTCATTTCAGATTCTTTGCAGGAAAACTCCTCTCAAAATGGGAAGGCCCATATGTCATCGAGGAGGTTTATCGGTCTGGAGCCATAAAAATAAATAATCCCGAAGGTACTAACCCGGAGGTTGTCAATGGGCAACAAATAAAGCATTATATCTCAGGTACGCCCATTAATGTTGAAAGTAATATTATCCAAACTTTGACAACGGAACAACACATAAAAGAGTCCTTCCGGAACACTCCAGAATCGTGAAAATAAGGAGGTATGTGATACGGTAAGTAAGCAGACTCCAAAAAATCCGCAAAAATATTTTTTATCAGTTTTGGAATATTTAAGAATTTTGGAAATAAATAAACTTCCAGGAAGCGTCCCCTGGTGGGCACAAGACACCAGGGTGCGCCAGGCTTGCTTGGCGCGCCCAGGTGGGTTGTGCCCACCTGGGACACCTTTCGGACTCCATTTTTCTTCCGTATGCTTGTCCTCCAAGATAAAAAAAACTATATATACTTCCCGAACCTGTTGATCACCGTATCACGGACAAAATCCTCTGGTCTCTTTTCCTTGTTGTTTTTTGTCTGATCCCATCTATCATGGCCTCTTCAAGCTTCTCCAAGGACAAGTTCTTCAAGAACGTCATCTACCATATCTGCGGGAGGTGGTGCAGCACCCTCAAACCATCCAGATGCATGAGGGGGTGCTTCACCTCCGCGATGTGACATGTCCCAAGGGGACGGGAACCTTGGAGGCCAGGCTTGAAGCTATGGAGCAAGACGTCTTCTGGTGCAAGGGGATGGTGGAGCGTGGACTCAACGCCAATCATCTTATGATTACGAACCTCTCCCGTGATCTTAAGGTGGATGGCAAGCCCATGAAGGACATCGTCTTCACCCTCAACGAGCAAATCAACTTCCTCCAAAGCTAGATCTATGACCTCCAAAACCAAGTCTTTGAATATGAGGCGAGGTTTAAAGGTATGAGTTTGGCTGCTAGTTGCAGGACCCGTGAGACTCACTCCTCCTCTTATGATGGTGGACCACTGCCATGGAAATCCGAGGACAAGATCTCTGCTTCTTCACCACCACCCTCTTCTTCATCACCAAAGGAGAATTGAGTATTGGGTATGGGCACTCCCCTTGGCTTCCGCTAAGCTTGGGGGAGGTGCCCGGGTATCGTATCATCCCAGTATCTTTTTGCTTTTACTTATTTTAGTTCGATCTTTTGCTGTAGATGAATAAAAGTTAGTTCGATCCTTTCTTCCCTGAGAGTTTGCTTAGTGATCTATCCTTGTAATCATGTGCAAGTTATATAATAAAGTTAGTTTGAGTTTCTGCTTTCTTTACTTTCATGTTGCAATAAAATAAAAGAAAAAGAGAAAGGAAATAAATAAAAGGAAATAAATAAATCAATAATATCATATACTAATCCTATGGTAGGTGATGGCACCACATAAGGAAAATTATAAGTAGAAAATTGTATTAGGGATTGACAAACATAACATTAATCAATGATGCAACTCATGAAAGAATTAATAAGGAAATTGAAGATTCGCATATAAATATACTATCCTAGAAATCTTTTGTGATTGAGAGGTCTCATCAAAATATTATATGCCAAAAATTTTGACGTTGGACAAGGAAGACAACTTAATGGTTTATGTTTGTTTATATTTACATAGAAGTCATATTGTCATAGATCCTTCAACATGTGGTGCTTGCCTCTATCTTTGCAAGCCAAAAATTCCGCACTAACTAGAGATACTACTTGTGCATCCAAAAACCCTTAAACCAAAATCTTATTTTCAAGTGTCCACCATAACTACCTAGGGATTGAGCAAGATCCCTCAAGTAAGTTGTCATCGGTGCAAAAGGTCAATAAAAATTGCTTCTAAAAGTGTGAGATCATTTAGTGTAAGAGAAAATTGGGTGTTGTATGAACTTGGATGACAAAGAATAAAAGTGACAAACTGCATAATAAAGGTTGTCATCTTAAGGGGCAATACAACGTGATGTTCTCTTGCACTAAGGGATTGAGTATACAAACAAATAAGCGCATGGCAACCTCTGCTTCCCTCTGTGAAGGGCCTATCTTTTACTTTTATGTATTTACTTTTACGCAAAGAGTCAAAGTTTTTCTTCTATTCCTTTTTATTTTTCTCCTTTGGCAAGCATCATGTGGTGAGGAAAGATCTAGGAACATATGTCCAGTTGAATATAGATAGCCTGAGTTATTATTGTTGACATCACCCTTGAGGTGAGTATGTTGGGAGGCGAAACTATAAGCCCCTATGTCGTGGAATTGTCACGGCAGATGTCCTAGTGTGAGGACTTAGTCGTGGAGCCATCACAACGAGATTAGCTTAAAGGGGTTAAAACGGGACAAAGGACATAGGGAGTTTATACTGGTTCGACCCCTTGCGGTGAAGGTGAAAGCCTAATCCAGTTGAGATGATATTGCTAGGGTTTTGATGACCAGGGAGCGAATACGCTTGGCGTGGCTCTCGATCTTTTGTTTCTTGTCCTAAGCCGCCGCTGGGTCATCCCCTTATATACACGGGTTGACGCCCTGCGGCCTACAGAGTCCCGGCCGGCTCATACAACGTGTCCGGCTCAGTGACCTTTCTTACATGCCTTACAATACAAGTCTACATATACATGGCGGTTTATATTCGTGGGCCTTGAGCCGCCTTCGGGCCTGGGCCCTCTACTAAGCCTATCTATGAACCGCCATCGTTATTACACTCTTGGGCTTCATTGAGATGAACCATCGCAGGGATGACCCGGCCCCTCTTGGGCGGGTCATATCCCCAACATTAGGCCCCAGGTTGATTTGAACTTATTCATGTCAATCTTCAATACTTAGAAAAATCCTTCCTCCTCTTACTATGAAATATTGTAACCCGCCATGACGTCATCTCCAAAAATTGTGATAACCCGCCATGATGTCACCTATAATTAATGCTACACGGAATCCAAATCTTAATGAATCTCTTTCTTTACTGACCCTTCGAAAATTGAGGCGCCCGCGCCGTCGCTTATCCATTTTATGCCTCCTCGATTGTCGCGCATGTCCTTTGTCCTTCCAGTCTTATAAATAAGACCTCAGACTCTCCTCTCATTCTCCCCCCTTTCCTTCTCACTTTATTCTTCCTCCTCCTGACGCACCAACCCGCACGAGCTTCGCCGCCGTCGACCTTCGTCTCCGACCTCAACTCTGGCCGCTGTATCACCCTGAACGGACCAGAGAACCGCGGCGCCTCTTCGCCACCCCATCAACATCAGTAAGCCCTCCTTTATTTCACCATATATCTAGCATTAGGGTTTCGGTGTGTATCAATGTTCATCGGTGTTCGTCGCCGCTCTTCTTTATCTTTGTTCAGATCCATGGATTAGATCCAAAAACCACATAAATCTTGCGCAGCAGTAGTTTTAGCACCTGTTTATGATACTAGAATATATCCTCAACACGACAGATCTCCTCTAGGGCACCCCTGCTTTCCACTGTCGCCCATGTAGGTTTCGAATTTATTCCCTTTTTCTAAATTATTTCAGATCCAAATCTATAACTTTAATCTGTGAAACCTGTTTGTCCAACACTTAGTAGAATTTTACCCTTTGTCAGATTTTGAATACATGTACCTTTTATGGCGGCTTACACGTCTGGCTTACAATTATTCATATACCATTAGCCCTCACTTAAGCTGCCATTTTGAATGTATACTGTCAGCACTTAACCTGTTATTTCACCAATTGACTTGAACCGGCAAATTTTCCTTTCCTTTATGCTTTCTTTCACAATGCCGCCCAAAACAGTCTACACATGCAACTGGGTTCCCTCCATCGTCACTAAGGGTACTTTTAAGGATTTTTTTCAAAGTCGGGTATTTACCCGCCAAGAGTGTGATGCATTATCGTGCTCCTGACCCGGGCGAAGAAATACCTCAATGGAAAGACGGCGACGTCATCATTTTTACTGACCACATGAACCGGGGCTTCTCACCGCCCGGCTCAAAATTCTTCTGAGACGTTCTGCACTTTTTTCAGCTCCACCCTCAAGACATCGGACCCAATTCCGTGTCAAATATCTGCAACTTTCAAGTCTTCTGTGAAGTGTACCTTCAAGAGGAGCCCTGTGTTGAGCTCTTTAGAGAGTACTTTTACTTAAACCGCCAGACTGAGTTCACAAATGGTCCTAGCTTGGTACTCGGTGGGATTTCAATTCAACACAGAAGAGACGCCATCTCTCCTTACGCCTGCTTGCCGAGTCACCCAAAGACTGGAACCAGGCGTGGTTTTATTGCAAAGACACTTCTCCGGCTGACGAGAATCCACTGCCGGGTTATCGTGTTGAGCGCCTGGACCCAAAACATAATCTTCCTGAAAAGCTTACTGCTGCTAAACGGAAGAAAATTGCACCTACTATTGTGAAGGTCAAATCTCTTCTAGGAAATGGACTGACTGGCATTGATTTAGTCAGGTGTTGGGTTTCTTGGCGGATCATTCTGTTAAGCCGTCGTACCGGCTTAATGTATACTTACACTGGTGGTGAAAAAGATCCACTGCACCATAACTGATGAAGCAATCAATGGAATGGTTAAGTCTCTTCTGAATGAAGACCCGGAAGATTGTGCCAAAGTGGGTCTGACCCCTTTCTACAAGCTTAACCCGCCACCAGATGTAAGCCTTTGAACTTACTTATCTTCACCTCCTCATTTGAATATCTTATTAACTCGACCTTTAATAACCTTTGCAGGCTAAGTCTGAGTTTTGGAAAGTGGAATATGATCATGAGGCTACTAAGAAGGCCAGGGCTGCCAAAAAGGCCGCTAGAAAAGCCAACAAAAAGAGCACCAAGAAGAAGAAGAAACCAAGCACCTCTGACCTACTCAAGCTGGATGACACCAATGAGTCAGAGGTAGCCCTTGACTCTCTTGGCTTATTTTTCAATCATCTTATTGAGACTGATTATTATCAGGCTGACACGGGAGCCAGCCAAGCAGCTGAAGAAGAGTTAACTATTATTTCGTCCGACTCAGACCCTTTGCCAAGACAGAAACTTCAACAAGTAACCCAGAAAGTAAGGTTTTCACACCCCTTGGCTTATTTGGATACTCACTTTCTTTTGAAGCAACAGCAACATGAGAACCGCCGCCAGACCTGGACCAGTGGAGGTGATGAGTTATCTTCCGGTTTACCGAACACTCCTGCCCCTCGAAAGCGTCGAAACAAGGTTCTTTTTCTAATTACCCTTTTAATCTGTTTGGCAGATCTTATCTATTTACCTTCTAACTCTGTTGATAATCCTTAATCAGGAACTTGCCCGTTCTTCCTCTGGCGACTCATCGCAAACTGAATTGCCGGCTTTCAAAATTGCCCCTGGGTAATAGCAATTGATTGTACTCTGTAATTCTTCATACCCTTATACTTACATTAACTTGTCATAATCCGCGTAGTGGACAAGCCAAGCCCAACAACAAGGCGAAGGTGAATAAACCAACTGAAGCACCGAAAACTGCTGAGCCGGAGCCACAAGTCTCCGTTCCTGAAGCTTCTGACAGACAGCCGGAAGAGCCTATTACTGCTACTCCGCCTAAGATTCCGGATCTCCGTGTTGACGACACTATTGTCAATCCTTCAACTCCTGCCCCCTCGAGTTCACCTAAGCCGTCAGAGACTCATAATGATGATGTGTTGATTACTGGCACCGGTTTTGTTGAACCGGGAAATCCAATAGCTTTGGCCAAACATACTGCCAAGCAAGAGGTTATTGAGAGGCGGAAACTGAAGTTTGACATCTCCCACTATGAAGAACTGAACAGCAATGAGATCCTCTCCGGCTACCTCAGCTAGGTCCACTCCAGCCGCGACCTTGAAATTGATATGGTGAAACAGATGCACCAAAAATATGAGGTATGACTTCCAACTTTAAATAATTTATATACATATCCTGCCAGCCCCCAAGTCTACTGGCTATGACAAGATTGAATAGGTTTGTAGACTTTAGAAAAATCCATGCACTTCTGTCCTAGAATCCCTCCTTGTCCGGTTCAAATCTAAACCGGATGTTTGCACAAGTTGAGTTTTGCATCCGTAGCCCCCAAGGGCCGGTTTAATCCGCGGTAATGAGCCGGTCCTATTTGACTTCGTATAAGAAAAGAGAGCTTGACTACATAGCCCCCATGAGTCGGTTGGGACTGTTTACAGCACTTCCGGCTCATAAAAAAGAAGATACAAACGATATGCATTAGCCCCCAAGTGCCAAGTAGTCTTGCTTGCAAAGTACTTGGGACTTTATTCATAAGAGTCGTTATCTTGAAATATTTCTTCGATAGACATTAACCCCCAAGTGTCAAGTGTTGTTGCTTGCAAAGTACTTAGGACTTGTATTATTGTAATCTTGATACAAATGTTGATAACTCTACACTTTATATAGGCTGCCATTGCTGAACCGGAGTCCCAATTGAATGATGCTAAAACCCTGTTGGTGATGTCTACTACGCAACCTTCTTCTTGTAGACGTTGTTGGGCCTCCAAGTGCAAAGGTTTGTAGGACAATAGAAAATTTCCCTCAAGTGGATGACCGAAGGTTTATCAATCCGTGGGAGGCGTAGGATGAAGATGGTCTCTCTCGAACAAACCTGCAACCAAATAGCAAAGAGTCTCTTGTGTCCCCAACACACCCAATACAATGGTAAATTGTATAGGTGCACTAGTTCAGTGAAGAGATGGTGATACAAGTGCAATATGGATGGTAGATATATGTTTTTGTAATCTAAAAATATAAAAACAACAAGGTAACTAATGATAAAAGTGAGCACAAACGGTATTGATATGCGTTGAAACAAGGCCTAGGGTTCATACTTTCACTAGTACAAGTTCTCTCAACAATAATAACATAATTGGATCATATAACTATACCTCAACATGCAACAAAGAGTCACTCCAAATTCACTAATAGCGAAGAACAAATGAAGAGATTATGGTAGGGTACGAAACCACCTCAAAGTTATTCTTTCTGATCGATCTATCCAAGAGTCCGTAGTAAAATAACACGAAGCTATTCTTTCCATTCGATCTATCATAGAGTTCGTACTAGAATAACACCTTAAGACACAAATCAACCAAAACCCTAATGTCACCTAGATACTCCAGTGTCACCACAAGTATCCGTGGGTATGATTATACGGTATGCATCACACAATCTCAGATTCATCTATTCAACCAACACAAAGAACTTCAAAGAGTGCCCCAAAGTTTCTACCGGAGAGTCAAGACGAAAACGTGTGCCAACCACTATGCATAAGTTCACAATGTTACGAAACCCGCAAGTTGATCACCAAAACATACATCAAGTAGATCACGTGAATATCCCATTGGCACCACAGATAAGTACATGTAATACATACATCAAGTGTTCTCAAATCCTTAAAGACTCAATCCGATAAGATAACTTCAAAGGGAAAACTCAATCCATTACAAGAGAGTAGAGGGGGAGAAACATCATAGGATCCAACTATAATAGCAAAGCTCACGATACATCAAGATCGTGCCAACTCAAGAACACGAGAGAGAGAGAGAGAGAGAGAGAGAGAGAGAGATCAAACATATAGCTACTGGTACGTACCCTCAGCCCCGGGGATGAACTACTCCCTCCTCGTCATGGAGAGCGCCGGGATGATGAAGATGGACATCGGTGAAGGATTCCCCCCTTCGACAGGGTGCCGGAACGGGTCTAGATTGGTTTTCGGTGGCTACAGAGGCTTGCGGCAGCGGAACTCCCGATCTAGCTTATGTTCTGGGGGTTTCTGTATATATAAGAGGTTTTGGCGTCGGGAACAAGTCGGGGGGGTCTCCGGGCTATCCACGAGGTAGGGGGGCGCGCCCAGGGGGGTGGGCGCGCCTCCCACCCTCGTGGCTAGCCCGAGACTCTTCTGGCCCAACTCTTTTACTCCATGTCCTTCTTCTGGTCCAGAAATAAGCTCCGCCAAGTTTCAGGTCAATTGGACTCCGTTTGGTTTTCCTTTTCAGCAATACTCAAAAAGAAGGAAAAATGTAAATCGGCACCTGGCTCTAGGTTAATAGGTTAGTCCAAAAAATCATATAAAATAGCATATAAATGCATATAAAACATCCTAGAAGGATAATATAATATCATGAATACTTCATAAATTATAGATACATTGGAGACGTATCAGCATCCCCAAGCTTAATTCCTGCTCGTCCTCGAGTAGGTAAATGATAAAAGAAATAATTTATGAAGTGTGAATGCTAGTAGGTGCACAAGTTTGATCAATGATAATTTCAGTCACCTTTTCTAGCATCATTATATGTCATAACAGTAGCTCAACTCATAAAACTTTTCATGATCAAGTAACAAGCTATTCACATGTTAAAGCATAGACCATAAACTTTCTTCAAAACTAACAAACTATGTTCTCAGTCATCAAACAATTGCAATTCATCTTATTTTCAGGAAGGGTCTATGTAAGAGCTTTGATTTAGCAAATTCCACATACTCAACTATCATATAGCATTCCATGATTGCTACCACTCAAAGCATATTTTTAGAGCAAATAGCATTCATCGAACACAGAGAAAGATAGGAGCTGAATGTTTCGCCTCCCAACCTTTTACCTCAAGGGTAATGTCAACAATAATAATTCAAGATCAAATATATTTGAATGGCCATATGTGCTTAGATCTTTCCATCACATGATGCTTGCCAACTAAATAGTAGGTTGGAATGAGAAGGAATACTACTGACTCTTGCATAAAAGTAAAAGATAGACCCTTCGCAGAGGGAAGTAGGGATTTGCAGAGGTGCCAGAGCTCGAAGCTAAAACAGAGATGAAAATAATTTTGAGAGGTATGCTTTCATTGTCAACATAACGACCAAGAGTTCCCAATATCTTCCATACTAGATACATTATAGGCAGTTCCCAAACAGAAAGGTAAAGATTTTACTCCCCCTCCACCAACAATCACACTCCACGGCTTGTCCGAAACAACGGGTGCCATCCAACTATCAACAATCCTGGGGGAGTTTGTTTAAATTATTTGCGAATTTGTTTTTGATCTTTTGATCATAGGACTGGGCATCCCAGTTACCAGCCATTTTCTCGTGAATGATGAGCGGAGTCCACTCATCGTGAGAATAACCCACCTAGCATGGAAGATACTAATAGCCCCTAGTCGCTACATGAGCGATTCGGGCATACAAAACAGATTATTATTTGGAGGTTTAGAGTTCGGCAAATGCAAATTTACTTGGAACGGCAGGTAAATACCGCATATAGGTAGATATGGTGGACACTCATGGAATAAACTTGGTTCAAGGAATTTGGATGCACAAGCAGTATTCCCGCTTAGTACAGATATTTTGGCTAGCAAAGGATTCTAAATAGCAAGCACCACATGTTAGAGGATCCATAACAATATAACTTCTATACAAATATACCCAAGCATAACTCATTATGTTGTCTTCCTTGTCCAACTTCAACTAATTTGCTCACGTTTGAAAATAATTAATGGGGCTCACAATCATAGAAGATGTTCAAGATAGTATATTTATATGTGAAATCTCTCTTCCTTCAATATTCTTTCATGAATTGTTCAAGTGACCAATACAATGTTTGCTAACCTTCAAAAAATTTACCACCTCTACTTCTTATATGTGAATGCATTACTCCCCATGGGAAAGGCATATGAAACATACAAATTTCAGATTTATGACATCAAAATCATTCAACCATTTACTCATAGGATATAAGTGAAGCACACGAGTAAATGACAAACTACTCCAAAAAGATATAAGTGAAGATCAATGAGTAGTTAAATAATTATGTAGCTATGTGAAGACTCTCTGTCATTTAAGAATTTCAGATATTGGTATTTTATTCATACAGAAATCAGAACAAAATAAAATACAATGATGCTCCAAGCAAAACACATATCAAGTGGTGAATAAAAATATAGCTCCAAGTAAAGTTACCGATGAACGAAGACGAAAGAGGGGATGCCCTCCGGGGCATCCCCAAGCTTAGGCTCTTGGTTGTCCTTGAATATTACCTTGGGGTGCCTTGGGCATCCCCAAGCTTAGGCTCTTGCCACTTCTTATTCCATAGTCCATCGAATCTTTACCCAAAACTTGAAAACTTCACAACACAAAACTCAACAGAAAACTCGTAAGCTCCGTTAGTATAAGAAAATAAATCACCACTTAGGTACTGTTGTGAACTCATTCTAAATTCATATTGGTGTAAAACCTACTGTATTCCAACTTATCTATGGTTTATAACCTCTGATACTAGCCATAGATTCATCAAAATAAGCAAACAACACCCGAAAAACAGAATCTGTCAAAAACAGAATAGTCTGTAGTAATCTGTATCAAACGTATACTTATGGAACTCCAAAAATCCTGAAATAAATTGGTGGACCTGAGGAATTTGTCTATTAATCTTCTGCAAAAATAATCAACTTAAAATCACTCTTCTGTAAAAAATGACAGCTAAACTCGTGAGTGCAAAGTTTCTGTTTTTTACAGCAAGATCACCTTAACTTCCACCCAAGTCTTCCCAAAGGTTCTACTTGGCACTTTATTGAAAAGGCTATAAAACATGATTACTAAGGAAGCTTAATCATGTGCACACACAAAAACAGTAGGGTAAATATTGGGTTTACTCCCAACAAGCGCTTTTCTTTAATGCCTTTTAGCTAGGCATGATGATTTCAATGATGCTCACATAAAAGATAAGAATTAAAACATAAGGAGAGCATCATGAAACACATGGAAAGCACATTTAAGCCTAACCCACTTCCTATGCATGGGGATTTTGTGAACAAACAATTTATGGGAACAATAATCAACTAGTATAGGAAGGAAAAACAAGCATAACTTCAAAACTTTAAGCACATAGAGAGGAAACTTGATATCATTGCAACTCCTACAAGCATATATTCCTCCATCATAATAATTTTCAGTAGCATCATGAATGAATTCAACAATATAACCAGCACATAAACCATTCTTTTCATGATCTACAAGCATATTAAATTTACTACTCTCTACATACGCAAAATTCTTCTCAATCGGAATAGGGGGAGTATCATAAGAGATTCGAATACTATAAATTGTTTCCACGTTAAAAGAGTAGTGTTCAGAAAAAGGGTGATCATAATCATGACAAGTTTTATAAATATAACCATCACTACTCTTTATAGCATAAGTATCATCACAATAATCATCATAGGTAACAACTTTGTTCTCATCATAATCGATTGAAACCTCTTCCAAGATAGTGGAATCATCACTAAATAAAGTCATGACCTCTCCAAATCCATTCATAATTGTCACAATAAGATTCAACACCCTCCGAAATAGTGGGATCATTACTTCCTAAATTTGACACTCTTCCAAACCCACTTTCATCAATATACTAATCATAAATAGGAGCCATGCTATCATCATAATAAATTTGCACGTCAAAACTTGGGGGACAAAACATATCATCTTCATCAAACATAGCTTCCCCAAGCTTGTGGCTTTGCATATCATTAGCATCATGGATATTCAAGGAATTCATACTAACAACATTGCAATCATGCTCATCATTCAAATATTTAGTGCCAAACATTCTAATGCATTCTTCTTCTAGCACTTGAGCACAATTATCGGAATCCTTATTTTCACGAAAGACATTAAAAAGATGAAGCATGTGAGGCAACCTTAATTCCATTTTTTTGTAGTTTTCTTTATAGACTAAACTAGTGATAAAACTAGAAACTAAAAGATTCGATTGCAAGATCTAAAGATATACCTTCAAGCACTCACGTCCCCGGCAACGGCGCTAGAAACTGCTTGATGTCTACTATGCAACCTTCTTCTTGTAGACGTTGTTGGGCCTCCAAGTGCAGAGGTCTCAGAGGACAAGAGCAAATTTCCCTCAAGTAGATGACCTAAGGTTTATCAATCCGTGGGAGGCGTGGGATGAAGATGGTCTCTCTCAAACAACCCTGCAACCAAATAGCAAAAGAGTATCTTGTGTCCCCAACACACCCAATACAATGGTAAATTGTATAGGTGCACTAGTTCGCGTAATGTATGGTGATACAAGTGCAATATGGATGGTAGATATAGGTTATTGTAATCTGAAAATATAAAAACAGAAAGGTAACTAATGATAAAAGTGAGCACAAACGGTATTGCAATGCGTTGAAACAATGCCTAGGGTTCATACTTTCACTAGTGCAAGTTCTCTCAACAATAATAACATAATTGGATCATATAACTATCCCTCAAGATGCAACAAATAGTCACTCTAAAGTCACTAATAGCGGAGAACAAACGAAGAGATTATGGTAGGGTACGAAACCACCTCAAAGTTATTCTTTTTTATTGATCTATCCAAGAGTCCATAGTAAAATAACACGAAGCTATTGTTTCCGTTCGATTTATCATAGAGTTCGTACTAGAATAACACCTTAAGACACAAATCAACCAAAACCCTAATGTCACCTAGATACTCCAATGTCACCACAAGTATCTGTGGGTATGATTATACGATATGCATCACACAATCTCAGATTCATCTATTCAACCAACACAAAGAACTTCAAAGAGTGCCCCAAAGTTTCTACCGGAGAGTCAAGACGAAAACGTGTGCCAACCCCTATGCAAAAGTTCACAATGTTACGGAACCCGCAAGTTGACCACCAAAACATACATCAAGTAGATCATGTGAATGTCCTATTGTCACCACAGATAAGCACATGCAAGACATACATCAAGTGTTCTCAAATCCTTAAAGACTCAATCCGATAAGATAACTTCAAAGGGAAAACTCAATCCATTACAAGAGAGTAGAGGGGGAGAAACATCATAAGATCCAACTATAATAGCAAAGCTCGCGATACATCAAGATCGTGCCAACTCAAGAACACGAGAGAGAGAGAGAGAGAGAGAGAGAGAGATCAAACACATAGCTACTGGTACATAACCTCAGCCCCTAGTGTGAACTACTCCCTCCTCGTCATGGAGAGTGTCGGGATGATGAAGATGGCCACCGGTGAAGGATTCCCCCCTCCGGCAGGGTGCCGGAACGGATCTAGATTGGTTTTCGGTGGCTACAGAGGCTTGCGGCAGCGGAACTCCCGATGTAGGTTATGTTCTGGGAGTTTCTATATATATAAGAGGTTTTGGCATCGGGAACAAGTCAGGGGGGTCTCCGGGTTGTCCACGAGGTAGGGGGCGTGCCCAAGGGGTGGGCGCGCCTCCCACCCTCGTGGGCAGCTCGAGACTCTTCTGGCCCAACTCTTTTACTCCTTGGCCTTCTTCTGGTCCAAAAATAAGCTCCATCAAGTTTCAGGTCAACTGGACTCCATTTGGTTTTCCTTTTCTGCGATACTCAAAAACAAGGAAAAACAGGAACTGGCACTGGGCTCTAGGTTAATAGGTTAGTCCAAAAAATCATACAAAATAGCATATAAATGCATATAAAACATCCTAGAAGGATAATATAATAGCATGAATACTTCATAAATTATAGATACGTTGGAGACGTATCAGCTGGCGACTCAGGAAACTAAGACCCGGAAGGATGAGTCAAAATTCCAATTTAGCGTGGCTGAGTTGGAAAAACTGAAGACCAACTTTGAGGCAGAGAAAAAGACTTGGGCGGATGAAAAGGCGATTTTAACGCAACGTGCTGAGAAGGCAGAGGCAGCGCTTCAAGAGGTGACCACTGAGCTCACCGGCTTAAAACGCCGTGTAACTCAGATGGTTTCAGCTATCTTTGGTAAGCCGCCTTGCCAATCACAAAAAATGAATCACTATTTTGATCATATAACCCGCCATTTAATCATTCTGCGATATGTCTAGGTCCCAGGAGCAGCAGTCTCAATCAAGACATGCTTGTGAAGCTTAAAGCTGTCTATACACTTGTCGAACAGCTGTACACCGGGACTCAACGTGCTTTAGCCGCCATTTCACCAACAGATCAAGCACCAACTATGCTGATATATGTTTTGAAGAAACTCTCTGTGCTACCTGTAAGATTTGACGAGATAAAGTGATCATCTGCAAGAGCCGGCGCTGTGACGGCTTTGAGCCGGGCCAAGGCATGGGTACCAGAGCTTGACCCGTCTGAGGTAGCCACTGGTTACCCAAGTTTGAAAGAAGATGGTACTCCTTTTGATCAGAAAGACTTTTCAGCTTGCGTAAAGGAAATTCGTCCAATGGCCACTCTGATTGCCAATGACTCAGACCTTTCCAAGTACCATCCGGCTTATAACTAGGAGAATCAAAAGATGCCAACCCCGACTTACAAAGTGATGGACTTAATCCCGCCAATCCGTAAGCACACCTTTGCTCCTGAAGTCAATCCGTCTGAGCTTATAGATGATGAGGCTGAATTTGAAGCTTTATCTGGCATCGGTTGGTCATCACCAACTTTTCAGACGGCGGAAGAAGACGAAGAGCCGGCAAAGGATGATGTAGAAGACTCCGAGCAGCAAGGCTAATAAGATTGAACCGTCGGGGGGGTCTAAACACTTGATCTTTTGAAAAACACTTTGATCTCATTTGGCCCGTGGAGGCATGTAATAGGGTAGTAAAACTTTGAATCTGTTGTGTCATCGTGCGTGTTCTGCTTTGCATGAGACTGTTGATCTGCCAATTGAATATCTGCCACTGATGTTTATAATATCAGCTTTTTGTGTCTGTTCTTGTATGCAAAAACAGATCACAAGTGTCCCACGGTTTACCGCAGGATGGGTCATAATGCCCAATACATAATCACTGGAAACTAAAATAGCTTATAACCAGGACTGGTTTAATCATAACAAAATATGCCATACCTGTGATATTTGATCACACTGTTGGTTTACCAAACCAGTAGAATAAGGGTAATAACCCAAAACTTTGAGCACTAGTAATTATCATATATTGCCAGGCCGGGTTAATAAACACTGGATATTATTCTGTCTCATACTGGCGACTTATAGTCAAAAGATAGGCCGGGTCAATAAACACCGGGTATTAACTTATCATGTACTGACGACTTATAGTCGAAAGCCGAGCCGGGTTAATAAACACCGGATATTAACTTATCATGTACTGACGACTTATAGTCGAAAGCCGAGCCTGGTTAATAAACACCGACGAATTGTGATAATAGAACCTTATAAGCCTTATCAAATAAACCTCAAAAAATCTGTCGAATAAAAACACACAAAAACAAGGCTTTTCATGGGCTGCCAGGCCAAAAATAGAGTGCTTTCACGAGCTGCACAGGCCACTGAGTTAAACCGTTTTAAAAACCTTATAAGATGGACCTCACATAACCAATCGTCATTTTAACTTTGACAAGTTTAGGGTCTGCATAAGATTGACTTGTCAAACGTTTGGCCGGTCATTCTAGGATTACCTCGACGGAGTGGCTTACATAAAAAGGCAGGATAACCCTGGGTTTTAGGTGAATGCACCTGGCTTCCAAGCCTGGCTTTTAAGCCTATTACAAGTGTTATAAAAACTCTTTGTTCTTTAGAACAAGGAGCCCCCAAGCAATATTTTTAAGCTGTGCTCAATGGGCGCCTATGTTTGAGTTGTGTTGTTGCCACAGACTCTCTTTGGTCCCTTTAACCTGGGTAGCAAGCCCCCAAGTTTTTTTGTGTGGCCTATAAGCCGGATGAAAGGGTAATCATAACTTCGCTTTATAAAGCAGAAGCCCCCATGCGACCAAAACCTCGCTATTTGAAGAGAAAACGATAGAGGCCCTGCTTTAACAGGGATGCCGACATTATTATATTGATTATAATATATACATTGTCAAAATATGTACATCAGAAGAGCGAGCGGCTCAGAAGGCCGCAAATGAGCAGTATTCCACGGTCGGTGGGTCTCCTCCTCCGACTTACGTGAGTCTTTGTGCTCTCGAACATCGATAAGGTAGTATGACCCATTGTTGAGATTCTTACTAACCACAAAGGGTCCTCCCAAGGTGGGGACAACTTGTGCATATCAGTCTGATCTTGGATGAGCCGGAGCACCAGATCGCCTTCTTGAAAAGTTCTGGTTTTAACCCGGCGGCTGTGGTAACGGCGCAGATACTGCTGGTAAATCACCGAACGAGCCGCCGCTAGTCACGCTCCTCATCTAACAGGTCAAGTGCTTCCTGACGTGCTTTTTCATTGTCAGCTTCAACATAAGCCGCCACACGAGGTGAGCCGTGAGGATGTCACTAGGGAGAACCGCCTCTGCTCCGTAGACCATGAAGAAAGGTGTATAACCCGTAGACCTATTGGGGTGGTGTTAATGCTCCATAACATGGAAGGTAACTCCTCCACCCAACAACCTGGCGTCCTCTGTAAGGGAACCATAATCCGGGGCTTGATGCCTCTTAGGATCTCTTGATTGGCTCTCCCAGTTTGACCATTGGATTGGGGGTGAGCCACTAATGATACATCAAGCCGGATATGCTCACGTTGACAAAATTCTTTCATAGCACCCTTGGAGAAATTAGTGTCATTATCTGTTATAACACTATGTGGAAAACCAAAACGGAAGATCACCTTCTTCATGAATTGAACCGCCGTGGCTGCATCACACTTACTGACCGGCTCTGCCTCGACCCACTTAGTGAACTTATCAACCGCCACCAAAAGGTGGGTCTTCTTATCTTTGGACCGCTTAAAAGGTCCAACCATATCAAGCCCACAAGTCGCAAACGGCCAAGTGATTGGGATCATCCTCAGCTCCTGAGCCGGAACATGAGCTCGACGTGAAAACTTCTGACAACCGTCACATTTTTTTACCAAGTCCTCAGCATCAGCATGAGCCGGCAGCCAATAGAAACCGTAACAAAAAGCCTTGGCTACCAAAGATTTAGATCTGGCATGATGACCACAATCTCCTTCGTGGATCTCATGCAGAATCTCACAGCCTTCTTCAGGAGAAACGCAACGCTGAAACGCCCCTATAACACTGCAATGGTGCAGCTCCCCATTGACAATTTTCATTAACTTAGACCGTCGGGTTATCTGCCTGGCCAAGGTCTCATCCTCAGGTAACTTACCCCGGGTCATGTAAGCCAAATAGGGAACTGTCCAATCAGGAATAGCATGAGAGCCGCCACCAATTGTGCTTCTGGGTCAGGAATAGCAAGGTCCTCCTCCGTAGGCAACTTGACTGAAGAGTTGAGTAAAACATCCAGGAACATATTCGGTGGCATCGGCTTACGCTGAGAGCCTATCCGGCTTAGGTTATCAGTCGCCTCATTCTTCCTTCGATCGATATGTTCAACTTGATAACCCTTGAAATGACTTGCAATGGCATCGACCTCTCGACGATAAGCCGACATAAGCGGATCCTTAGAATCCCAAGTACCAGAGACCTGTTGGGCCACCAAATCTGAATCACCAAAGCATCTCACCCGGCTTATATTCGTCTCCTTAGCCATCCGGAGACCATGGAGCAGGGCCTCATACTTAGCTGCATTGTTAGTACAAGGGAACATTAACCGGAGGACATAAGAAAATTTATCACCTCGCGGGGGAGTCAAGACTACTCCAGCCCCTGAGCCCTCCAGCTGTCTAGATCCATCAAAGTGAATAGCCCAATATGTGTTATCCGGCTTTTCCTCCGGTGCCTGCAACTCTGTCCAATCATTGATGAAATCCACAAGCGCTTGGGACTTGATAGCCGTACGAGGCACATATTTTAAACCGTGAGTTCCAAGCTCAATGGCCCACTTAGCAACCCGGCCAGTTGCTTCCCTGTTTTGGATGATATCTCCCAAAGGAGCAGAGCTAACCACAGTGATGGGATGACCCTCAAAATACTGCTTAAGCTTCCGGCTTGCCATGAAAACCCCATACACAAGCTTCTCCCAATGTGGGTATCTCGGCTTGGACTCAATAAGCACCTCACTTATATAATAAACCGGCCGTTGAACCAGATATTCCTTGCCTGCCTCCTTCCTTTCCACCACGATGGGCACACTGAAGGCCCGGCTATTAGCAACCACATATAACAACAGAGGCTCTTTATCAACAGGGGCAGCAAGCACGGGCAGCTCAGCCAATTGTTTCTTCAGATCCTCAAACGCTTGGTTAGTAGTGAAGGAAATATGCCCTAGAGGCAATAATAAAGTTATTATTTATTTCCTTATTTCATGATAAATGTTTATTATTCATGCTAGAATTGTATTAACCTAAACATAATACATGTGTGAATACATAGACAAACATAGTGTCACTAGTATGCCTCTACTTGACTAGCTCATATATCAAAGATGGTTGAGTTTCCTAGCCATAGACATAAGTTGTCATTTGATTAACGGGATCACATCATTAGAGAATGATGTGATTGATTTGACCCATTCCGTTAGCTTAGCACTTGATCGTTTAGTATATTGCTATTGCTTTCTTCATGACTTATACATGTTCCTATGACTATGAGATTATGCAACTCCCGAATACCGGAGGAACACTTTGTGTGCTACCAAACGTCACAACATAACTGGGTGATTATAAAGGTGCTCTACAGGTGTCTCCGGTGGTGTTTGTTGACTTGGCATAGATCGAGATTAGGATTTGTCACTTCGATTGTCGGAGAGGTATCTCTGGGCCCTCTCGGTAATACAAAGCACTATAAGCCTTGCAACCAATGTGACTAATGAGTTAGTTGCGGGATGATGCATTACGAACGAGTAAGGAGACTTGCCGATAACGAAAATGAGCTAGGTATTGAGATACCGATGATCGAATCTCGGGCAAGTAACATACCGATGACAAAGGGAACAACGTATGTTGTTATGGAGTTTGACCGATAAAGATCTTCGTAGAATATGTAGGAGCCAATATGAGCATCCAGGTTCCGCTATAGGTTATTGACCGGAGACGTGTCTCG
The DNA here is from genome assembly GCA_021605145.1 of Aegilops bicornis. Taxonomy (NCBI): domain Eukaryota; kingdom Viridiplantae; phylum Streptophyta; class Magnoliopsida; order Poales; family Poaceae; genus Aegilops; species Aegilops bicornis. The sequence continues at coordinate 74,902,973 of CM038673.1, forward strand.
GTCATGTCTACATACTTCTCGAACCCGTAGGGTCCGCACGCCTAAAGTTCTGTGACGATCGGTATTATGAGTTTATGTGATTTGATGTACCAAAGGTAGTTCGGAGTCCCAGATGAGATCGGGGACATGACGAGGAGTCTCAAAATGGCCAAGACATAAATATCGATATATTGCATGACTATATTCGGACATCGGAAAGGTTCCGAGTGATTCGGGTATTTTTCAGGGTACCGGGGAGTTACGGGAATACGAGGAAGAAGTAATGGGCCTCATGGGCCAAGCGGTGGAAGAGAGGAGGGAGGGCACGCGGCCCCCCTAGCCCAAACCGAATTGGACTAGGGGGTCAGGCCCCCTTTCCTCCTTTTCCTCCCTCTCCTTCCTTCTCCCTCTCCTCCTTCCTGTCCCCCTCCTAGTAGGAGTAGGAAAGAGGGGAGTCCTACTCCTACTAGGAGGAGGACTCCTCCTCCTGGCGCGCCTACAGGGGCCGGCTGGCCTCCCCCCTTGCTCCTTTATATATGGGGGTAGGGGGCACCTCTGGACACACAAGTTGATCTGTTGATCTCTCCCAGCCGTGTGCGGTGCCCCCCTTCCACCATAATCCACCTCGATCATATCGTAGCAGTGGTTAGGCGAAGCCCTGCGTCGGTAGCGTCATCATCACCGTCATCACGACGTCGTGCTGACGAAACTCTCTGTCGAAGCTTTGCTGGATCGGAGCTCGTGGGACGTCATCGAGCTGAACATGTGCTGAACTCGGAGGTGCCGTGCGTGCGGTACTTGGGTCGGTCGGATCGTGAAGACGTATGACTACATCAACCGCGTTGTGCTAACGCTTACGCTTTCGGTCTACGAGGGTACGTGGACACACTCTCCCCTCTCGTTGCTATGCATCACCATGATCTATGTGTGCGTCGAAAAAATTTGAAATTACTACGTTCCCCAATAGTGGCGTCCGAGCCAGGTTTATGCGTAGATGTTATATGCACGAGTAGAACACAAGTGAGTTGTGGGCGATACAAGTCATACTGCTTACCAGCATGTCATACTTTGGTTTGGCGGTATTGTTGGATGAAGCGGCCCGGACCGAATTACGCGTACGCTTACGCGAGACTGGTTCTACCGACGTGCTTTGCACATAGGTGGCTGGCGGGTGTCAGTTTCTCCAACTTTAGTTGAACTGAGTGTGGCTACGCCCGGTCCTTGAGAAGGTTAAAACATCACTAACTTGATGAACTATCGTTGTGGTTTTGATGCGTAGGTAAGAATGGTTCTTGCTCAGCCTATAGCAGCCACGTAAAACTTGCAACAACAAAGTAGAGGACGTCTAACTTGTTTTTGCAGGGCATGTTGTGATGTGATATGGTCAAAATATGATGCTATATTCATTGTATGAGATGATCATATTTTGTAACAGAGTTATCGGCAACTGGCAGGAGCCATATGGTTGTCGCTTTATTGTATGCAATCAAACGCCCTGTAATTGCTTTACTTTATCACTAAGCGGTAGCGATAGTCGTAGAAGCAATAGTTGGCGAGACGACAACGATGCTATGATGGAGATCAAGGTGTCGCGCTGGTGACGATGGTGATCATGTCGGTGCTTTGGAGATGGAGATCGAAGGCACAAGATGATGATGGCCATATAATATCACTTATATTGATTGCATGTGATGTTTATCCTTTATGCATCTTATTCTGCTTTGTTTGACGGTAGCATTATAAGATGATCTCTCACTAAATTTCAAGGTAAAAGTGTTCTCCCTGAGTATGCACCGTTGCCAAAGTTAAATCGTGCCGAGACACCACGTGATGATCGGGTGTGATAAGCTCAACGTTCATCTACAACGGGTGTGAGACAGTTTTACACACGCGGAATACTCGGGTTGAACTTGACGAGCCTAGCATATGCAGATATGGCCTCGGAACACTGAGACCGAAAGGTCGAGCGTGAATCATATAGTAGATATGATCAACGTAGTGATGTTCACCATTGAAAACTACTCCATTTCATGTGATGATCTGTTATGGTTTAGTTGATATGGATCACGTGATCACTTAGATGATTAGAGGGATGTCTATCTAAGTGGGAGTTCTTAAGTAATATGATTAATTGAACTTACATTTATCATGAACTTAGTACCTGGTAGTATTAGCATATCTATGTTGTAGATCAATAGCTCACGATGTAGCTCCCCGTTTAATTTTTATATGTTCCTAGAAAAATATAAGTTGAAAGATGATAGTAGCAATGATGCGGACTTGGTCCGTGATCTGAGGATTTTCTTCATTGCTGCACAGAAGAATTATGTCCTTGATGCACCGCTAGGTGACAGACCTATTGCAGGAGCAGATGCAGACGTTATGAACATTTTGACAAAAGCTCGGAATGATAACTACCTGATAGTTTAGTGCACCATGCTTTACGGCTTAAAATTGGGACTTCAAAAATGTTTTGAACGTCATGGAGCATATAAGATGTTCCAAGAGTTGAAATTAGTATTTCAGACTCATGCCTGTGTCGAGAGGTATAAGACCTCTGACAGTACTTTGCCTACAAGATGGAGGAGAATAGCTCAACCAGTGAGCATGTACTCAGATTGTCTGGGTACTACAATTGCTTGAATCAAGTGTGAGCTAATCTTCCAGATAAGATAGTAATTGACAAAGTTCTCTAGTCACTATCACCAAGTTACTAGAACTTCGTGATGAACTATAATATGCAAGGGATGACGAAAAAATTCCCGAGCTCTTCGCGATGCTGAAATCGGCGAAGGTAGAAATCAAGAAAGAGCATCAAGTGTTGATGGTTGACAAGACCACTAGTTTCAAGTAAAAGGGCAAAGGAATAGAAAGGGAACTTCAAGAAGAATGGCAGCAAGTTGCCACTCCCATGAAGAAACCCAAAGCTAGACCCAAGCCCTGCAATCGAAAGTGCTTCTCTTGCCAAAGGAAATGGTCATTTGGAAGTGGAACTACCCTAGATACTTGGTGGATAAGAAGGATGGCAAAGTGAACAAAGCTATATTTGATATACATGTCATTGATGTGTACTTTACTAGTGTTTATAGTAACCCCTCAGTATTTGATATTGGTTCAGTTGCTAAGAGTAGTAACTCGAAACAGGAGTTGCAGAATGAACATAAACTAGTTAAGGGCGAGGTGACAATGTGTGTTGGAAGTAGTTCCAAGATTGATATGATCATCATCGCACACTCCCTATACTTTCGGGATTAGTGTTGAACCTAAATAAGTGTTATTTGGTGTTTGCGTTGAGCATGAATATGATTTGATCATGTTTATTGCAATACGGTTATTCATTTAAGTTAGAGAATAATTGTTGTTCTATTTACATGAATAAAACCTTCTATGGTCATACACCCAATGAAAATGGTTTGTTCGATCTCGATCGTAGTGATACACATATTCATAATATTGAAGCCAAAAGATGCAAAGTTAATAATGATAGTGCAACTTATTTGTGGCACTGCCGTTTAGGTCATATTGGCGTAAAGCGCATGAAGAAACTCCATGCTGATGGGATTTTGGAATCACTTGATTATGAATCACTTGATGCTTGCAAACCATGCCTCATGGGCAAGATGACTAAGACTCCGTTCTCCGGAATGATGGATCGAGCAACTTACTTATTGGAAATAATACATACAGATGTATGCAGTCTGATGAGTGTTTAGGCTCGCGGCGTGTACCATTATTTTCTGGCCTTCACAGATGATTTGGGCAGATATGAGTATATCTACTTGATGAAACACAAGTCTGGAACGTATGAAAAGTTCAAAGAATTTCAGAGTGAAGTGGAGAATCATCGTAACAAGAAAATAAAGTTTCTATGATTTGATCGCAGAGGCGAATATTTGAGTTGCGAGTTTGGCCTTTAATTAAAACAATGTGGAATAGTTTCACAAACTCATGCCACCTGGAACAGCACAGCATAATGGTGTGTCCGAATGTCATAACTGTACTTTATTGGATATAGTGCAATCTATGATGTCTCTTACCAATTTACCACTATCGTTTTGGGGTTATGCATTAGAGACAGCTGCATTCACGTTAAATAGGGCACCATCTAAATTCGTTGAGACGACACCGTATGAACTGTGGTTTGGCGAGAAACCTAAGCTGTCGTTTATTAAAGTTTTGGATCATGGCGCTTATGTGAAAAAATTTCAACATGATAAGCTCGAACCCAAATCGGAGAGGAAAATCTTCATATGATACCCAAAAGAAACTGTTGGGTACACCTTCTATCACATATCCAAAGGCAAGATATTCGTTGCTGAGAATGGATCCTTTCTAGAGAAGGAGTTTCTCTCGAAAGAAGTGAGTGGGAGGAAAGTAGAACTTGATGAGGTAATTGTACCATCTCTCCAATTGGAAAGTAGCTCATCACTAAAATCAGTTCCAATGATGCCTACACGAATTAGTGAGGAAGTTAATGATGATGATCATGAAACTTCAGATCAAGTTACTACCGAACCTCGTAGGTCAATTAGAGTAAGATCCGCACCAGAGTGGTACGGTAATCCTGTTCTGGAAGTCATGTTACTAGACCATGACGAACCTGCGAACTATGAGGAAGCGATGATGAGCCCAGATTCCATAAAATGGCTTGAGGCCATGAAATCTGAGATAGGATCTACGTATGAAAACAAAGTATGGACTTTGGTGGAATTGCCCGATGATCGGCAAGCCATAGAAAATAAATGATCTTCAAGAGGAAGACGGACGCTGATAGTAGTGTTACTATCTACAAAGCTAGACTTGTCGAAAAAGGTTTTGACAAAGTTCAAGGTGTTGACTACGATGATATTTTCTCACTCGTAGCGATGCTTAAGTCTGTCCGAATCATGTTAGCAAATTGCCACATTTTATGAAATCTGGCAAATAGATGTCAAAACTACATTCCTTAATGAATTTCTTAAAGAAGAGTTGTATATGATGCAACCAGAAGATTTTGTCGATTCTAAAGGTGCTAACAAAATGTGCAAGCTCCAGCGATCCATCTATGGACTGGTGCAAGCATCTCGGAGTTGGAATATACGCTTTGATGAGTTGATCAAAGCATATAGTTTTATACAGACTTGTGGTGAAGCCTGTATTTACAAAAAAAGTGAGTGGGAGCACTACAACATTTCTGATAAATATATGTGAATGACATATTGTTGATCGGAAATAATGTACAATTTTTTGGAAAGCATAAAGGAGTTTTTGAAAGGAGTTTTTCAAAGAAAGACCTTAGTGAAGCTGCTTACATATTGAGCATCAAGATCTATAGAGATAGATCAAGACGCTTGATAAGTTTTTTCAATGAGTACATACCTTGACAAGATTTTGAAGTAGTTCAAAATGGAACAGTCAAAGAAAGAGTTCTGCCCTGTGTTACAAGGTGTGAAATTGAGTACGACTCAAAGCCCGACCATGGCAGAAGATAGAAAGAGAATGAAAGTCATTCCCTATGCCTCAGCCATAGGTTCTATAAAGCATGCCATGCTGTGTACCAGATCTATTGTATACCCTGCACTGAGTTTGACAAGGGAGTACAATAGTGATCTAGGAGTAGATCACTGAATAGCGGTCAAAATTATCCTTAGTGGAATAAGGATATGTTTCTCAATTATGGAGGTGACAAAAGGTTCGTCGTAAAGGGTTACGTCGATGCAAGTTTTGGCACTGATCCAGATGACTCTAAGTCTCAATCTGGATACATATTGAAAGTGGGAGCAATTAGCTAGAGTAGCTCCGTGCAGAGCATTGTTGACATAGAAATTTGCAAAATACATACGGATCTGAATGTAGAAGACCCGTTGACTAAACTTCTCTCACAAGCAAAACATGATCACACCTTAGTACACTTTGGGTGTTAATCACATAGCGATGTGAACTAGAATTATTGACTCTAGTAAACCCTTTGAGTGTTGGTCACATAACGATGTGAACTATGGGTGTTAATCACATGGTGATGTGAACTATTGGTGTTAAATCACATGGCGATGTGAACTAGATTATTGACTCTAGTGCAAGTGGGAGACTGAAGGAAATATGCCCTAGAGGCAATAATAAAGTTATTATTTATTTCCTCATTTCATTATAAATGTTTATTATTCATGCTAGAATTGTATTAACCGGAAATATAATACATGTGTGAATACATAGACAAACATAGAGTCACTAGTATGCCTCTACTTGACTAGCTCGTTGATCAAAGATGGTTGAGTTTCCTAGCCATAGACATAAGTTGTCATTTGATTAACGGGATCACATAATTAGAGAATGATGTGATTGACTTGACCCATTCTGTTAGCTTAGCACTTGATCGTTTAGTATGTTACTATTGCTTTCTTCATGACTTATACATGTTCCTATGACTATGAGATTATGCAACACCCGAATACCGGAGGAACACTTTGTGTGCTACCAAACGTCACAAAGTAACTGCATGATTATAAAGGTGCACTAGAGGTGTCTCCGATGGTGTTTGTTGAGTTGGCATAGATCGAGATTAGGATTTGTCACTCCGATTGTCAGACAGGTATCTCTGGGCCCTCTCGGTAATACACATCACTATAAGCCTTGCAAGCAATGTGACAAATGAGTTAGTTACGGGATGATTCATTACGGAACGAGTAAGGAGACTTGTCGGTAACGATATTGAGCTAGGTATTGAGATACCGACGATCGAATCTCGGGCAAGTAACATACCGATGACAAAGGGAACAACGTATGTAGTTATGCGGTTTGACCGATAAAGATCTTCGTAGAAGATGTAGGAGCCAATATGAGCATCCAGGTTCCGCTATTGGTTATTGACCGGAGGCGTGTCTCGGCCATGTCTACATAGTTCTCGAACCCGTAGGGTCCGCACGCTTAAAGTTTTGTGACGATCGGTATTATGAGTTTATGTGATTTGATGTACAGAAGGTAGTTCGTAGTCCCGGATGAGATCGGGGACATGACGAGGAGTCTCGAAATGGTCGAGACATAAAGATCGATATATTGCACGACTATATTCGGACATCAGAAAGGTTCCGAGTGATTCGGGTATTTTTCAGGGTACCGGAGAGTTACGGGAATACGAGGAAGAAGTAATGGGCCTCATGGGCCAAGCGGTGGAAGAGGGGAGGCAGGGCGCGCGGCCCCCCTAGCCCAAACCAAATTGGACTAGGGGGTCGGGCCCCCTTTCCTCCTTTTCCTCCCTCTCCTTCCTTCTCCCTCTCCTCCTTCATTTCCTCCTTCTAGTAGGAGTAGGAAAGAGGGGAGTCCTACTCCTACTATGAGGAGGAGGACTCCTCCTGGCGCGCCTACAGGGGCCGGCCGGCCTCCCCCCTTGCTCCTTTATATACAGGGGCAGGGGCACCTCTGGACACACAAGTTGATCTGTTGATCTCTCCCAGCCATGTGCGGTGCCCCCCTTCCACCATAATCCACCTTGATCATATCGTAGCAGTGGTTAGGCGACGCCCTGCGTTGGTAGCGTCATCATCACCATCATCACGCCGTCGTGCTGACAAAACTCTCTGTCGAAGCTTTGCTGGATCGGAGCTCGTGGGACGTCATCGAGCTGAACGTGTGCTGAACTCGGAGGTGCCGTACGTTCGGTACTTGGATCGGTCGGATCATGAAGACGTACGACTACATCAACCGCATTGTGCTAACGCTTCCGCTTTCGGTCTATGAGGGTACGTGGACACACTCTCCGCTCTCGTTGCTATGCATCACCATGATCCTATGTGTGCGTAGGAAAATTTTGAAATTACTACGTTCCCCAACAAGCAGCATCACTCCAGAAAAATGATCTATCTTCTTCATCATTTGATAAAGGGGAATAACCTTCTCAGCCAACCAGCTTATGAACCGGCTCAGAGCCGCAATACGACCTGCCAGGCGTTGAACGTCATTAACGCACGCCGCCTTAACCAATGAAGTAATGTCTTTGATTTTCTCCGGGTTAGCTTCAATTCCTCTGTTAGAAACCAAGAAACCCAAGAGCTTGCCTGCGGGCACACCAAAGACACATTTAGCCGGATTAAGCATCATCTTGTAGACTTGGAGATTGTCAAACGTCTCCTTCAAATCATCAACCAGGGTCTCCTTTTTTCTTGACTTTACCACAATGTCATCTACATAAGCATGAACATTGCGCCCAATTTGATTGTGAAGGCAGTTTTGCACACATCGTTGATAAGTCGCCTGGGCACTCTTGAGCCCAAAGGGCATAGACACATAGCAGAAGGCTCCAAACGGAGTAAAGAAAGTTGTTTTCTCCTGGTCCTAAACTGCCATCTTGATCTGATGATAACCAGAATAAGCATCCAGAAAACTCAAACACTCACAATTCGTCGTAGCATCAATGATTTGATCAATATGAGGGAGAGCAAACGGATCAGCCGGACAAGTTTGTTCAAGTCCGTGTAATCCACACACATCCACCAAGTGCCATTCTTCTTGAGTACCAGCACCGGATTAGCCAGGCACTCAGGATGGAAAACTTCGACGATAAACCTGGCTGCCAACAGCCGGGCCACTTCCTCTCCAATGGCCTTCCGCCTCTCCTCATTAAATCGGCGAAGAAACTGCTTGACCGGCTTAAATTTTGGATCAATATTAAAAGTGTGCTCAGCGAGTTCCCTCGGTACACCCAGCATGTCTGAAGTTTTCCATGCAAAGATGTCCCGGTTCTCACGGATGAACTCGATGAGCGCGCTTTCCTATTTCGGATCCAGATTGGCACTGATACTGAACTGCTTCGATGAGTCGCCAGGAACGAAATCAACCATTTTAGTGTCATCTGCCGACTTAAATTTGAGTGAAGGACCATGCTCTTAGTCAGCTTCTTTAAAGACGTCATGTCCGCCGGGTCAACATTATCCTTATGAAACTTCAACTCCTTAGTTGCACAAACCGACTCAGCATAGGCAGCATCACCTTCCTCAAATTCCAAGGCTATCTTCCGGCTTCCATGCACCGTGATGGTTCCCTTGTAACCCGACATCTTGAGCTGGAGATACACATAACAAGGCCGTGCCATGAACTTGGCGTAAGCCGGCCGTCCAAACAGAGCATGATATGGCTGTGGATCTTGACCACTTTAAAGGTCAATGTCTCCGATCTAGAGTCATGATCATCTCCAAAAGCAACCTCCAGAGCTATCTTACCAACCGGGTAAGCCGACTTACCCGGCACCACGCCATGAAAAACAGTGTTTGACGGCTTAAGATTTTTATCAGTCAACCCCATGCGGCGGAAAGTTCCATAATAGAGGATATTGATGCTGCTCCCTCCATACATGAGTACCTTGGTGAACTTATATCCTCTGACCTGAGGTGCGACTACCAAAGCCAAGTGATCCGGATTATCAACCCAGGGCGGGTGATCTTCCCAGCTCCACACAGTGGGCTGCTCAGACCAGTGCAGGTAACGGGGAACCACCGGCTCAATAGCATTGACTGCCCTCTTATGAAGCTTCTGGTCGCGCTTGCATAAGCTAGTGGTGAAGACATGATACTGTCCACTACTCAACTGCTTCGGGTTGCTTTGATAACCAGACTGTTGCTGCTGTTGATTCCCCTGATTATTCTGCTGATTGTAACCACCCTGGTTGCCATGACTGCCTTGATTTCCTTGGAACCCGGAGTTAGAGCCGCCGCCACCGTAATTCGGTCCATGAGAGCCGGATCCTGAGCCGCCACCTGGCCCATGACTGTCTTGAAAAAGATTTGAATTTTTGAACTCCTTCATAATGAAGCAATCCTTCCAGAGGTGCCCAGACGGTCTTTCTCGCGTCCTGTGTCTTGGGCAAGGCTGATTTAGTAGCTGCTCAAGATTGAGGCCTGGCCCTCCAGTCCATGGGGGCAGTTTACCCTTACGATGCTGACCATTATTCTGCGTATTGGTGTTAGCCACAAAGTCCAAACTATTATCAGCTTTGCGCTTACCGTTGTTTCCATGGCTCACCGGGTTATATTGCTGCCCCCTGGTGTTGCTGCTCTTCTTTCCCTTTCCCGGCTTTTCATCATCAGACTCGGGGTCCTTGGTACCATCAGAGTCAGCATACTTAACTAGAGCCGCTATGACTGTCCCCGTGTCATTGCAGTGATGGTTGAGCCACCCTAACTGCTGCTTCAGGGGCATGAAACGAAAATTGTTTTCTAACATTAAGACTGCTGAATTGGCATTGATACGATCCGACGAGTGCAGGATTGTTGAGACCCGGCGCACCCAATGGGTCGTCAACTCACCCTCTTCTTGGACAGAGGAAGCTAAATCCACAATTGACATGGGCTGCTTGCACGTATCTTTAAAATTCTGGATAAACCGACCTTTTAACTCGGCCCATGATCCAATGGAGTTGGCTGGCAACCCCTTCAACCAAGTACGAGCCGTCCCTTCCAACATCATGGTAAAGTACTTAGCACATGCAACATCGTCAACATCCAGCAGTTCCATCTCCATCTCATAGCTCTCAACCCATGCTTCAGGGGGTAAGTCGGCAGTGTAGTTGGGAACCTTACGAGGACTCTTGAAGTCCTTGGGCAATCGTACGTTACGTAAAGCTGGTACCAAACACGGTACACCCAGAGTCCTGAAGGTCACACCTGTCTCCACCAAAGCTGTCGGACGAATCGGGGAATGCTGATGAGCCGTATACTGAGCCGCCAGCTCGGCCTCCCGACGCGCTCTTCCTTGATCCACGGCGTTCTGGGCATTAACCCCACCACCTGCCGGGTTATGTCCATGGGGCGGGTTACGGTTCCGCCCACTGCTTGACATGGCCGGTTCCTCAATATGCCTGCTATAACTCCGACTTGGGCAAGGGGTGAGGGAGTCCTAGATTAGGGGGTCCTCGGACAGCCTGACTATATCCTTTGGCCGAACTGTTGGACTATGAAGATACAAGATTGAAGACTTCGTCCCGTGTCCGGATGGGACTCTCCTTGGCGTTTAAGGCAAGCTTGGCAATTCGGATATGTAGATCTCCTCCTTATGGTGACTCTGTGTAACCCTAGCCCCCTCCGGTGTCTATATAAACCGGAGGGTTTAGTCCGTAGGACAACAACAATCATAATCATAGGCTAGCTTCTAGGGTTTAGCCTCTATGATCTTGTGCTAGATCAACTCTTGTAATACTCATATCATCAAGATCAATCAAGCAGGAAGTAGGGTATTACCTCCATCGAGAGGGCCCGAACCTGGGTAAACATTGTGTCCCCCGCCTCGTGTTACCATCCGCCTTAGGCGCACAGTTTGGGACCCCCTACCCGAGATCCGCCGGTTTTGACACCGACATTGGTGCTTTCATTGAGAGTTCCACTGTGCCGTCACCATAAGGCTTGATGGCTCCTTCGATCATCAACAACGATGCGATCCAGGGTGAGGTTTTTCTCCCCGGACAGATCCTCGTATTCGGTGGCTTCGCACTGCGGGCCAACTCGCTTGGCCATCTGGAGCAGATCGAGAGTTACGCCCCTGGCCGTCAGGGCAGGTTTGGAAATTTAAACTATACTGCCGACATCCGCGGAGATTTGATCTTTGACGGATTCGAGCCTATATCAGGTGCGCCGCACGGTCACGGCGAGCATGACCTAACTCTGTCGTCGGACGGTGTTCAGGAGATCACACATGTGGCTACTCCGGCCCTAAATCCGGAGCAGAGTGCGCCGTCCAAGGATGGGTGGATGGACCCCGCCACGGAGACCGCACACTCAGTGGCGATAGAGCCGAATACTGATTTCACCTCCTATGAGACCTGTGTTGTCGGACACTTGGATTCGTCCCCGGCCACGGGCTCTGAACCGCCTGCGTCTGAACCTATCGAATCTGATTGGGCGCCGATCATGGAGTTTTCCTCTGCGGATATCTTTCAAAGACTTTCGCGCTGGCGGCGTGCTAAATTCGTAAGGTCTCTCTCCTTGTCAGAGACCCTTGGCGAACTATGTCCAGCTTGAGTGGGAAGCGGACGATGAAGAAATTCGTTCCCCACCCACCACCCACTTAATAGCCACATCGGCGACTTAACCGACATGCTCGATTTCGACTCGAAGACATCGACGGGTATGGACGACGATGCAGGAGAGGAATAGAACCACCGCCCACGTATACTGGACAGCCACTTCATCACACGATATATATATGGTGGATACACCCAAAGAAAACAATGGCGAGGAGCGGAAGGATGCAGAAAAGGATATTTCCCTCGAGAAGCAACCAAAGCGACGACATAGACGCCGCTCCAAATACCGCCTTGGCAAAAACCGCGACAACAGCGCAGGGAAAAATAATACCTCGGTCGACTCCAAAGGAAACGATGACCACATAGATCCAGCGACAGAGCAGGATGAACCAGCGGACGGCGAACATAGTATCCGCCGTCCGATCACGGAGACACCAAGGGTAAAGCTAATCAACCTGTCTCGGGAGAAGAGAACAGTCCGGACGACGATGCACACATCATCCCAGAAAGGCTCTTGGAGCAAGAGAACCTCCAAAGAAGGCTTATTGCCACCGCGAGGAGTCTAAAGAAGTAGAAGCAAAGGCTCAAGGCTGCGCAAAAAACACTCAACAATAGATGGAACAAAGTGCTTGACACTGAAAAAAAGTACGGTGGCAGTCGCCGCATGAAAAGCTATCCAAAGCGCAAGCTGCTGCCTGAATTTGGTGGCGAGGCTTTAGAGCCTATACAGCCGAAAAATAAAACAGCCAATCAGCCAGATCGACCACCCCGTGGCTGCGATAGGGCGGCTAACGTTGACGCGCATAAGTCAGCACACGATCTACGTGAGGACTTGCACAAAAAATCCGGTATGACCAGGTCCATCTGCGGATCTAGGAAGTGAGCTCCGGCATAGCAGCAAAACCGAACACTACAACCGTCAGAATGCCATGACACATCCAAATACAGGGGTGCCGTGCACCCCCTATGCTTCATCGATGAGGTGCTGGATCACGAATTTCCAGAGGGATTCAAACCCGTGAACATAGAGGCATACAACGGAACGACAGACCCTGGGGTCTGGATCGAGGACTTTATCCTTCATATCCACATGGCTCGTGAAGATGATCTCCATGCCATCAAATACTTGCCCCTCAAGATGAAGGGACCAGCTCGGCACTGGCTAAAGAGCCTCCCTGAAAACTCAATTGGAAGTTGGGAGGAGCTTGAGGATGCTTTCGGGGCTAATTTTCAAGGGACCTATGTCCGACCTCCGGATGCAGGAGATTGAAGTCATATAATTCAACAGCCCGGAGAGTCAGCCCGAAAGCTTTGAACAGATTCCTCACTAAGAAGAATCAGATTGTCGATTGCCCGGACGCCGAAGCCTTAGCGGCTTTCAAACACAGTGTCCGGGACGAATGGCTCGCTAGACACCTCGGCCAGGAAAAACCGAGGACAATGGCAGCCCTAACAAGGCCTTATGGCCCGCTTTTGCACGGGCGAAGATAGTTGGCTGGCCCGCAGCGGCACTAGCGACCCAGGCACATCCGAAGTTAGGGATGGCAATGGAAAACCACGACGCAATAAAAGTAAGCGTCAAAACAATGAAGATAGCCCAGACAACACGGCGGTAAACGCCGGATTCAGGGGCTCTCGACCCGGTCAACGGAAAAAGCCATTCAAAGGCAGCAGAGATGGACCGTCCAGCCTAAACAAGATTCTAGACAGATTATGTCAGATTCATGGCACGTCCAACAAACCTACAAATCACACCAACGGAGAATGCTGGGTCTTCAAGCAGGCCGGCAAGCTAAACGCCGAACACACGGGGAGGGAGACACCAAGTGAAGACGAGGGTGAGCCTCGCCAGCAAAACACTAGGGAACAGAAAAAATTCCCACCAAAGGTCAAAATAGTGAACATGATTCACGTAACGAAGAGGAGGAGCAAATGCGCACTCCGAGACGTATGCAGCATGGAGCTCGTCGCCCCCAAGGAGGATCGACCGCCTTGGTGCTAGACCCAATAATTGATGGATACCATCTCACTCGAGTCCTTATGGACGGCGGCAGTAGTCTTAATCTGATATATCAGGACACAGTCCGCAAAATGGGGATAGACCCGGCAAGAATCAACCAAAGAAATACTACCTTTAAAGGAGTAATACCAGGCCCAGAGGCCCGCTGTACGGGCTCTCTAGTACTAGAGGTTGTATTCGGTTCTCCCGACAACTTCCGAAGTGAAAAGTTAACCTTCGACATCGCTCCATTCCGAAGCAGCTATCAAGCACTACTCGGAAGAACGGCCTTCGCTCGTTTTAACGCAGTACCGCATTACGCTTATCTTAAGCTTAAGATGCCCGATCCACGTGGCATCATCGTAGTTAGCGGAAATACAGAGCGTTCCTTACGTACGGAAGAATATGTGGCAGCGTTAGCAGCCGACCACTGAACGGCCTCTTCAACCAGAATAAATGATCGGTCGTCAAGACCGCGGACACGGCTAGACGAGTCCGGCGCACCTGCCATCAGTAACAGCTCAGATAAACCTGAGATTGGGTCGAGGGATATACCCCCATAGGTGGTGCTAGGGGCTTCCCGCATGTAAAAAGAACTACAATTTGGCTTGACCTTATTTAGGTTGAATTTTAATGGTTCACTAAGAATAACCAATTTTTTGCATGAAGACTTTCACCTGGGTTTTTCTCTTTTGCAGATGATCATCGTGCTACACCCTTCCAGGATACGGCACAACGGAGACACAGGCGCAGACGTGCAGCAAGGCCCCGTTCAAAGGTTTCTTTTTAGATTAAGACCCTGCGTAAACCTTTTTTAATATCTCTTGTTGCTTCACGCCCTCCAGATACTCAACACAACCGGGAGGGATGATGGCGTTATTGACATTTCGTCACGTCAGACTAATGCATGTACCTGGAAATTCAGGGTTTATTATCGGGGGCGTTACTTAGCCCAGCATATGTTGTAAAGTACGAATACCTTAGGGAGTGTTCGGCGTCGCGAGTTTGGCCTTATATGCATCAGCTCCGAATCATGTCTTGGGTCAATAGTTGGGTTTTCCCGTCTCCCGTGTTTTGCTACCTTACGTTCCGCTCTATCGGCTAAGGTGACACCGGGAGAACTACTGCGATTGTGCCCTGGTTCATCTGGATGAGCACCTCAGTAGAGAAAGCTGAAAACTGACTGTCATGATAAAGCGCGAGACTGGTCAACCACTCGATGACTCAGCGGAATCTTCGTGATTCCTCCGCATTAACGAAGGACCGGTTTCCCGATCACGTATGTAAGCGCACCGTATTCGGATAAGCGCGGAAGTACCAGGGGCTATATAGTAGCCCCACTGTCAAACTCCTATGGCTAAGTGAAAGTGTTAAAGCAATATAGTCTGATTGCCTTGTTCGCCGCGCTCTCACCTCCTTAATGGACCAAGACGTTGGATCAAGTGTGAATCTGGCGCTTTTCGAACACCCCGCATTATATGTGTGAAATTTTAAACGATTGCAAACTTTCGGGTTATATACATACATAAATGGCCATACAGAGGCATCATAATACTTTCAGCAAAAGTATAAACACAGCCTTTATAATCCAAATAGCATTGTTCTTACAATTGGGATACATGTCACTCAAACATGATACTCTTCGAGCACTGAGCCTCTATTAAACGAGCACCTTCTAGGACTTCCTCAAAATAGTGCTCGGCCGAGACCTGGCCTACGGCCGGACCCTGGGTTGCAATAGCGGTGGCCTCCATCTCTGCCCAGTATGTCTTAACACGGTCAAGAGCCATCCGTGCACCCTCTATGCACGCCGACCTCTTTACAGCGTCGATATGCGGCATAGCACCAAGAAATCGTTGCACTAAACTAAAATAACTATTCGGCCTTGGTCCTTCCGGCCAAAGATGATCCACGACATACCTCATGGCAAGTCCGGACAATCTATGGAGTTCAGGCCACTCGGCCATTTGTTCATTTAACAGCAGCGGACGCGTTGGAGCACTGAACTGCGACCAGAACAACTTTTCCACCTCGTGATCTTTCTGACCTTTGAAAAACTCAGTCGCATCAGCAGCACTCGTTCCCAAGTCTAGATACACGTCTGCAGCACTCCATAATTGATCCAGATGGGCATACTTTGGACCTCCGAACTTCGTCCGCAACAGAAAGGGCTTCCCAGCCGTGATATCTCCGGCTTGACGTAGCTCCTCCTTCGCCGCTCTGATTTTAGAGCGGGCTTCCTTGGCTGCTACCATGGCTTTCTTCAGGTCTATCGCTTTTGCCTGGCTTTCCTTTTCAAGAAGCTCGTACCGGTCAGCGGCATCCTTCAGCTCAACAGCCATCTTGGCTATTTTATCTCTGCTCTGGCGATGAGCAGCCTGTTCGGCTTTTAACTCTGTGGCCGCCTTTAGGGCGGCCGCATCGCTTCTCCTGGCTTGTTCCTTGGCTCGGGCAAGCTCCGCCTGAAGGGTCTCCACGATGGCCGCTCCATCTGCAGTCACAGCATATTATAGATACTAGCATCATGCTCCGCTTAATATTTGTTGACCACCCAAAAATACATACGTTGTGCCTCATCGAGCCGCTTGTTCACAAGCATGATGTCGGCATCTGCCGCGTCAAGCTGCCTCCTCAGTTCGGCAAACTCAGCAGTCCGGCCAGCCACCGGACCCTCAGCCGCCTGCACACGAAAGCAGCATGATCATTATCTGGGACTATGATCCTCTGTTTGCCGCCTTTGGACAGCAACCAGAGTCTCAGGGGCTACTATCTGTACAGAGCACACTTAGCATGTGCGGTACCGTCAAAAATATATATGTTACTTTGCGTACCTGAAAGCCTCTTAGCAGGCTCGTAAAAGCTTCATGCAATTCACTTTTGGCAGATGAAATTCTTTCAACCACCGTTCCCATTAAAGTATGATGCGCCTCTGAGATAGCCGCTTGCTCCAGAAGACCCATCAGCACGTTCGGTTGTGCACCGGACAGTCCCGGACTCTTTTTGTTGCTCTCCTTAGGAGACGAATACTCCGGACTTCGGGTGGCCGAAGGGTTACCTTCTGGCCTTAGTGGATCAGGAGAAATCCTCCGTGACAACACCTCAGGGTCGTCCGCCCCTCTAGGCGGGGAGACAAGGGGAGGTGTTTCACTCTCCATCATCTCCGGAAGAAGATCCCCTGAAGACGAACTCTTTCGTGAAGGGCTACGATCCGAACTGCAAGACATACATCTCGGTTATTGTCCTCAGAGATGAAGCAGTATATATTTACCAAAAGTGCTCTTATTTACTTACAGCTCGGTGGAGGGCTGACCCCCTTGCGGGCACAATGCGGTAAGGACGCCCTCCGGGGCAGGGCCTCCTGACAAAGGTTTCTTTCCTCGTTTGGAAACCCTTGCTTCCAAGTCTTCAGAGGCGGTCCTTTTCCTTCCTTGGGGAGAGGGAATTTTCGATTCTTCTCCCTGATTATCCTCCTTCAGGGAGACACTAATTCCCCCGGTTTGGATGTGTAATGTGTGAGGCCCGCTTTTGGCTTATTTATCCCTCCGTTTATCTTCCTCTGATGGCACTTGATAAGGTAAGTGCTCAAGCATCCTGGCTAGCACAGGATCTGGTGAGCCTTCGGGAAGGGGGGCCGAACACCTGATCATCTTCGCCTTTTTTATCCAGTCCTAGCCAAGAGCAATTTCTTCAGAATGATGTTGTGACAAATAAAAAGACAATGTGTTCGGCTGCAGAATTACTTACGGGGGTATCTGGACGGTTGCAGTTGAGACCCGCATCCTCGGTGGTGTCCGGACACTTTATTCGTGATCTGAAGAACAATCCATACATCTCTTCGAGCGTCACGCCGAAGAATTTCTGAATAGTTCGTGGTCCTTCCGGGTTGAACTCCCACATACGGCGAGGTCAACGTTGGCATGGCAGGACCCGACGAACTAGCATAACTTGCATTACCTTGACAAGACTTACATCTCTCCTGAGGAGATCTCGGATGTGGCTTTGCAATGTCAGCACGTCATTAACTGGCCCCCAGTCCAGCCCCTTGTTGACCCATGACGCCATTTGTGGCGGGGGGCCCGAACAAAAGGCAGGGGCAGCTACCCACTTAGTACTTCGGGGAGCTGTGATGTAAAACCACTCCCGCTGCCATAAGTCGGACATCTCCGGGAAGGAACCCTTTGGCCATGGAGCATCGGCGCCTTTGCTTATTATGGCACCTCCGCATTCTGCGTGTCGCCCATCGATCATCTTCGGCTTCACATTGAAGGTCTTGAACCATAAGCCGAAGTGCGGGGTGATGCTGAGGAAGGCCTCACACACAACGATGAATGACGAGATGTGAAGGATGGAATCCGGAGCCAGATCATGGAAATCGAGCCCATAATAGAACATAGGCCCTCTAACAAAGGGATCAAGACTAAAGCCTAGCCCTCAGAGGAAGTGGGAAACAAATACGACATTCTCGTTGGGTTCGGGAGTGGGAATGACCTGCCCTTGAGTAGGCAGCCTGTGCGAGATTTCGGCGGTCAGATACCTGGCTTCTCTTAGCTTCTTGATGTCCTCCTCTGTGACAGAGGAGGCCATCCACCGGCCTTGAAGGTTGGATCCGGACATGATTGAAGGTCTAAAAGCGCTTAGCCTGAGCCTTGGGTGTTGGAATTCAAGGTGGAGGAAGGCAAGGATCGAGCACGAGAAGAAAAGGACAGGCCTTGGCCCCTTTATAGAAGGGGTGAATATCAAGCGTCCTCCGCGTGGCCGTTTGGAACTTGCCTAAAATCGAGGAGTCATACCAGCAGGCACGATTGGGTTACCCGTACCCGTATTGATGAGAATCCCGTGATAAGGGGAACACGATCTCTGCTTCGACAAGACATGCCAATAAAACCGCCTCATAACACGTGCAGTGGCAGGCTGGGAAAAATGGTTCGTAATGACCGGACCATGGTGTGATGTCACATTATGAAAAGTTGTAGCAGATTAGATTTGTGGAAATATTATACTCTCTACGGTGGTATGTGGAATTTATTTTGCAGAGCCGGACACGATCCTCGTGTTCAAAATCTTCTATGGAGTATTCGGAGGAAGAAACCGCCTTGCAATGCCGGAGACAATCTGTGCGCCGGACTCATCGTCATTGAAGCCTGGTTCAGGGGCTACTGAGGGAGTCCTGGATTAGGGGGTCCTCGGACAGCCGGACTATATCCTTTGGTCGGACTGTTGGACTATGAAGATACAAGATTGAAGACTTCGTCCCATGTCCGGATGGGACTCTCCTTGGCGTGGAAGGCAAGTTTGGCAATTCGGATATGTAGATCTCCTCCCTTGTAACCGACTCTGTGCAACCCTAGCTCCCTCCGGTGTCTATATAAACCGGAGGGTTTAGTCCGTAAGACAACAACAATCATAATCATAGGCTAGCTTCTAGGGTTTAGCCTCTACGAGCTCGTGGTAGATCAACTCTTGTAATACTCATATCATCAAGATCAATCAAGCAGGAAGTAGGGTATTACCTCCATCGAGAGGGCCCGAACCTGGGTAAACATTGTGTCCCCCGCCTCCTGTTACCATCCGCCTTAGACGCACAGTTCGGGACCCCCTACCCGAGATCCGCCGGTTTTGACACCGACAAGGCGTTGAATGAATCCTATCACGACTGTAAGAATAAGCCTGCTACTGAACCAAAGCCGTCTGAAGAAGCTCTCTAGCCCTTTGTGTCTCAACTGCTGTTGGAGACTCACCTTCAACTGGGAGAGCTGCCAATCGTGAGGCGGCGGCGATCATGTTATCGAAGGGGTTTCAATAATGACCCGGCGGCGTTGGCATGCATGTGCAGCGGTGGGATATTGTCTTGACGAGGCGGGTCTGCCGTGCGCGGCTGAACCGGCGCTCCCATTCCAGGCGTTTCAACCCGGTTTACCACTGGCTGGTTGTTGGTCCCTGCTTCGGGCATGTTAAAGAGATTTCTCGCCTCGTAAACCGGAGGTAGGCGAGTCTGATGCCTCCTCCTCATGACGTCGTTTGACGCGTTCTGATCTAGCATGAGCTGGAAAGACTTTGATTGAATCTGCTGCGCCTGAACATTTAAAGCGGCCCGCTCCGCGGCCATCCTAGTGTTTTCTGCGTTCAGCTCTTCCTTGGCCTGTGCTATCTCATCCCGCAACTTTGCAACCGCCGCGTTATGTTGATCCTGATCTGCCGGATTAACCACCGTTGTTAACAATGTTGTCAGCTTATCCAACAAGTCGGTTAATACCTGAGTCGGCGGGTGCACAGGGCCTCCTGCCCCGGCAGCCGTTGCCGCTGCTCACCCGGAAATCATCTCTGCTGTATTCGACGAGTGTTGTACGGGCTGCCTTCCGGCCATGAAGATCGCAACCATGTTCGGCGGCTCACAGGGTTCCGGAATACTATCGCCATTGGAATAGCCCCCAAGTCGGCCGTCTTGCAGTTGATACAACGATTTGGTCTCACCAGTGGATGACTCGCCATCAGAGTAGACGACCATCTCATCACCAGATATCAACCTATCCTCAGATTCTGCTCCATGGATGAATCCCACGAAGGCACGCTTCATGGCGGGCCGAACTCGGGCGGGTCTTGCACGCTGAGCCATCTCGACGATGTCGGTGGAGATGTCCGGCTCAGGCCCCGGCTCGCCGATTTTGCCGATGAAGACGTGAATTCCGCCAAAGGGGACCCGGTACCCATACTCAATTGAGCCGGCCTCGGGGCCCTAGCCTGTGTCATCGATGTAGAGCTTGCCGCGATGACTCTTGGTCATCCGTCCCACAGCGTATCCCTTGATCCCTTCGAAGTTTCCCTCTAAGAACTTGAAACGGTGGGCACCAACTGTCGTGGAATTGTCACGGCAGATATCCTAGTGTGAGGACTTAGTCGTGGAGCCATCACAACGAGATTAGCTTAAAAGGGTTAAAACGGGACAAAGGACACAGGGAGTTTATACTGGTTCGGCCCCTTGCGGTGAAGGTAAAAGCCTAATCTAGTTGAGGTGATATTGTTAGGGTTTCGATGACCAAGGAGCGAATACGCTTGGCATGGCTCTTGATCTGTTGTTTCTTTTCCTAAGCCACCGCTGGGTCGTCCCCTTATATACACGGGTTGACGCCCTGCGGCCTACAGAGTCCCGGCCGGCTCATACAACGTGACCTTTCTTACATGCCTTACAATACAAGTCTACATATACATGGTGGTTTATATTCGTGGGCCTTGAGCCGCCTTCGGGCCTGGGCCCTCTACTAAGCCTATCTATGAACCGCCATTGTTATTACACTCTTGGGCTTCATTGAGATGAACCACCGCAGGGATGACCCGGCCCCTCCTGGGCGGGTCATACCTGATAGTCATATCCCCAACACCCTATCTTTCTATGTGTCGGGTTGAAACGTTTTGCTCATGTGTATGCGGTGAGTGTCAGAAATCATAGAAGACTATATGATGGTTGAGTATGTGGACTTGCCTAAAGGCTCTGATACGTGACCCTTCCTGGAAAGATGATGAATTGTAGTTGCAAAGTTGACTGAGAACATAGTTTGTTGGTTTCTAATAGAATTTTTGCTTTATACTTCGATTGTGTGATGAATTGTTACTTATTCATGAGAAGTATATGATAAAAGTTCTATGATAAATGTCCTATGTTTAATTTTGTTGTTGTTATAATAATCAACATGATGCTTCTATGTCTGTATTTTCTTTTTATCGACACCTCTCTCTCAAAGCATGTGGGCATCTTTTTCGATTTCGGTTTTCGCTTGAGGACAAGCGAGGTCTAGGCTTGGGGGAGTTGATACATCCATTTTGCATCATGTTTTCTTACTGTTATTTATGAAGTTTTTATCCATAATAATGCTTTTTGGAGTAACTCTAATGTCTTTTCTCTCATAATTTGCAAGGTACACACCAAGGGGGAGAATTCCGGCAGCTGGAAATCTGGACCTGGAAAAGCTACGTCAGGTTACCTATTCTGCACAACTCCAAACAAGCTGAAATTTCACGGAGATTTTTTATGGAATATTTAAGAATTATTGGAGCAAATAACTACCATAGGGAGCCCACCAGGTGGGCACAACCCACTTGGGCGCGCCGAGAGCCCAGGCAGCATACTGGTGGGTTGTGCTCACCAGGCCCACCTCCGGTGCCCATCTTACAGTATATAAGTCATTTTGACCTAGAAAAAATAAGGGAGGACTTTTTGGGACGGCGCCGCGTCTCGAGGCGGAACTTGGGCAGGAGCACTTTTGCCCTCCGGCGGAGCGATTCCGCCGGGGGAACTTCCCTCCCGGGGGGGGGGGGGATCATCGTCCTCATCATCACCAACAACTCTCCCATCTCGGGGAGGGCAATCTTCATCAACATCTTCAACAATACAATCTCATCTCAAACCCTAGTTCATCTCTTGTGTTCAATCTTGTTACCGGAACTATAGATTGTTGCTTTTGGGTGACTAGTAGTGTTGATTACATCTTGTAGTTGATTACTATATGGTTTATTTGGTGGAATATTATATGTTCAGATCCATTATGCTATTTAATACTCCTCTGATCATGAGCATGTTTATCATTTGTGAGTAGTTACTTTTGTTCTTGAGATCACGGGAGAAATCATGTTGCAAGTAATCATGTGAACTTGATATGTGTTCGATATTTTGATAGTATGTATGTTGTGATTCCCTTAGTGGTGTCATGTGAACGTCGACTACATGACACTTCACCATATTTGGGCCTAAGGGAATGCATTGTGGAGTAGCAATTAGATGATGGGTTGCGAGAGTGACAGAAGCTTAGACCCCAGTTTATGTGTTATTCCGTAAGGGACCGGTTAGATCCAAAAGTTTAATGCTATGGTTAGAATTTATTCTTAATACTTTTCTCGTAGTTGCGGATGCTTGCGGGGGGGTTAGTCTTAAGTAGGAGGTTTGTTCAAGTAAGAACAACACCTAAGCACCGGTCCACCCACATATCAAATTATCAAAGTAGCGAACACAAATTAAACCAACATGATGAAAGTGACTAGATGAAATTCCCGTGTACCCTCAAGAACGCTTTGCTTATCATAAGAGACCGTTTTGGCCTGTCCTTTGCCTCAAAAGGATTGGGCTAACTTGCTGCACCTTTGTTACTACTATCGTTACTTGCTCGTTACAAATTACCTTGCTATCAAACTACTCCTCTACTTACAATTTCAGCACTTGCAGACATTACCTTACTGAAAACTACTTGTCACTTCCTTCTGCTCCTCGTTGGGTTCGACATTCTTACTTATCGAAAAGAGCTACAATTGATCCCTTATACTTGTGGCTCATCACGGCGTATCACGTCAAGCAGGTGCACTCGAGCACCCGACACATCACAGTGTCAGGTCAGGTCATCTATTGATCGTACAGAGAGCAAGTGGCATACAATGCCTACTATTTCGTAAACATGTTCACACGCATATTGATGACCAATATGATGCCCCCCAGGCCTATATAAGGGGAGGACCAAGGACAGTAGAAGGACAAGCAAGAACACACCCACAAGAGCACACTAGCATCCATTGTTGAAGAGCACTAAGTAGTAGGAAAGGAGAAAGTTAGATATAGGAGTGCTCGGGCACTCCAGGTAGACCGCGACCACCACGGGTCGCGCCCTGGCCACTCTCATTGTAAGACCCAAGCACCTGTATCTCCCCCGTTCATATCAATACCAAGAGGAAGTAGGGTATTATTCTCAGATAGCGTTCCGAACCTGTATAAAATCATTGTGTTTGTATGAGATATTTCGCTCGTGGTTTGACAAAGTGTTTTAGTCCCTGGTCAAACTAAAAAATCGGTGTATCCTAGATCCCCAGTGTCTTGAGTACACACGCCGACAAGAGTGAAACACTTCACACACCTTGTGAGCAGGCGTCCTTCTTCCTGTTTGGTGTTGATTGTGCAGTTTCACCATGAGGCTAAATGTGGTAGCTGGTATTTCATTTGCAGACAAGAGTTGCGGCTTTTTCTTACCATTTATGTATTTTTAATTAGTCTTTGTGTCAATGCATGCGTGTTGGTTGTGTTCATCCTCGAAGGCATGTCATTGTGTTGTTGCAGACACTACTGCATCACTGCTAACACTAACCGGCCAAAAAACTCATCAGTGACGGACCAAATGGCCAGTTGGTGCTTCCGAGTCGATGATGACTACCCTCATTACTGACCAGCAAAAAACTGGTCTGTGATGATTCATCGCTGACACTGGACCATTAGTGTAATTTCGAGGGCATCATCACTGAATAGTACTTCACAATTGACCGGTCAGTGATATCTTTAGGAAAGCCCAAAATAGCATAATATCTATTCACATATAGATGGCTGAGCCACATATATACATAATTGTAAGCCTCGTTCGGTTTGGATGAAACTAAAACATAGGAATTAGAAGTAGTATAGGAATTTGATAGAATGGCACTTGTCATCCTAAGGAATTGTATTGTCTCGTTCCTACGCAAAAAAAAAGAGCTTTGAGTGGATGTTAATTTTCTTCCAGAATCACAGGAATGAACAAAATTCCTACATAATTCATGTAAGTGTTTCCTACAAACCGAATGCATCTATAGGAAATTTTCCTTTGGAATCCTTGTTCCTATGTTTTTCTTATGAAAATCCTCCCAACCAAGTGAGGCCGTAATCAAACATACAACTTAGAAGACTATATGAAGCACAACAAGAACATCACCAGCATACAACTCGAACTTGAGCATTATGACGCGCGCCAAACAAAAAATATCTCTAAGTAATAAGCTAACTCTCAATGTGCCCTGCATCACCATCAATGCATGTGACCATCAGCTATTCATGCCTCAGATAATCTAAAAAGTTCAAGACCCCGTGTAAACCTCTCATCATCTACTCCCAAATTCAAATGCTCGGCTACAAAGAACAGAAAATTAATCAATAACAAGTTAAATAACCAAGTTAAAACAAATGAATATGTGCACGTGTCGGCATTGTGTGAAACTAAATAAACATACAAGTAAGATGGTTGTTACAATTATAAATTTGACAAAACATACAAGTGACAGGGTTGTTCAGTTTGTAGATCTGACAAGATTCAAAAGGTGTGTCGAAAGATTTTCATATTGCATTAGCTCTATGGGCCGCTGCGACCTTGGATTAAGATGACCCAAAAAAACCAAAGTTTTTCAATTTGACGAATAGAGCAACTTTTTTTTGGCATTTTCCTTTCAAAGCGATCTTGAGGACTAAATCATCCACGCCATACATCAAACACATATTAGATGTTTGGAATCAGGTGATTGTATTTGAGCTTTGGAGGTTCCATATGACTTCCGTTGGAGATGGCCCAAAAACCAAAGTTTATGCGTCGACGATGCAAGCAACTTTCATGTTGACAAATTTCTAATTTTAGGCCATCTTGAGGGCCAAATTTGTCGCTCCTACCTTTAGACATGTATCAATATGTGTGTATGTGGTCGGACGCTCAAATTCATGTCATGGTCAGGTTGGACTTTTTGGCTCTTGAAGTTGCATACGACCTCTCATTGGGTTGATCCTAAAATAAAAATTATTCATCTCGATGAGGCAAAGAAATTGTATCTTAAGAGCTTTCTCATTTGTAGCCATCTTAATTACATTTGTTGATACGTGGAAATATGATGTCAACTATGCATGTTTAAAGTTAACCGAATCATGATGTGTATTGACAAAACTATGCAATTGCACGTACATACAAATTACATCCAAATTGAACCAACTCCGATGTGGGGTTAGAGAGGGGAGAGATGGGTAGCTCACCATGCTCAACCACTCCTTGAGCTCGTCATGCCCAACACGGGAGAGGAGAGGGGATATATAGGGGCAGACAGCTCCTCCACCTCCTCTGACCTAGACGCTAGGAGGGCTCTTTGGGGATGGTCGCGTCGAGGAGGAGGCGGAATCAGACATTGTGGTTGATGGTATGGAGAGGCGTTCACTAGCTAGAGGAGATGAAAGGAGAGGAGAGACACTTGAAGGGAGAGAGAATGGTCTTTCCAGGGTTAGGATCTTTATATAGACAAATCGAGGAGTGCGCTACGGTCCGTCATAACTTGGGCTAAAAATCACACTGACGAGCGAAATGTAAGTGGGTCGGTGTTGAATAATACAACATGGAAGGGCCAGAGTAGACGGTTGGTTAGTGATTCATTGACCTGGCATATATAGGATGTCCGGTCAGTGATAACTTTTTTCTCTTAAATTGGACTGTCTGGGATAACTATTACTGACAGGTGTCCACAAACCGGTCAGTACTAAGGGGTCGTAGTAAAACAGATTCTAGCAATGAGAGAAGTGAAAGATCTACTTGTACCATCTCGTTGTTTTAATAAGGACCTGATAAGTGTCACACGTGTGGGCTGAAAGAGGTTGGGCCGAACGCCCTTCTCGCCATCCATTATGCCACATCAGCCTTTTTATTTTATTTTTCACGCATGCATGTAAACAGGGACGAAAACAGATGATGTCACATGGAATCTTGTGGAGTTTTCAAACTTCAAATTTTTTTTATCTCTTAAATGAAAAATCAGATTGAAATCCGTTTTCACCATTAAATCCGTCGCGACGAGGACTTCAAAACTAGATCACATATCAATATGTTTTGACGATATTTTTTGGCGGTCAAAGGTTGCCATGGTGTTTACACTGAAGTTGTCATAGTGTTTACACTAAAATTGCCATGATATGTTTCAACTATTTTTTCTTCTAGATTTAATTAAATTTTAACATGTTACAAAAAAGGAATGAATTTTGCCATGGTCGGAAATGTAGAATTGCCGTGATGTGTAAATTACATTTGCCCTAATATCATAAAAACTAAAAGTTACCAAGATCAAATAAAAAGTAACTATTTTCCACTCTTTTATCATGTTGCAAAAATAAAATTTCCATGATGTAAAAAAGGAAACTAAAAAATTGCCATGATGAATTACTAAAATTTGCCATGATCCATGAACTAATTTTGACATGGTTCATAATTAAAGAAAATCCATCATCAATTACTATAAAAGCCATGGTCAATGGTAAAATTTGCCAAGAACCATAAACTAAAATTGCAATGGTGAATTACTAAAATTTGCCATAATTCATGCACTAAATTTGCCATGGTTCATACAAAAGTAATTCCCATGGTCAAAATACTAAAATTGCCATAATCTATAAACTAAATTTGCCATGATGAATTACTAAAAATAGCCATGATCCCCTAAGTAAATTTTCCACTTAAGTACTAAAAGTTGCCATGATCGATTTAGAAAATTTGCCATGGTTAATTACTAAAATTTGCCATGGTCAATTACTAAAGAATTTCCATGACCAATGAAGTAAATTGGCCATGGTTCATAAAATAATACTCCAAAACTTGGCGTGGCAACACGTGATAATTTGCCATGACAAGAACACATGTTTATCTCACCCACAGCCCCATCCCCTTGTCGCCGCACATCAAGATGCACCCGAGAATCTCCTTGACGCATCTGTGTCCCAGGAGCCCACAATGCGTGCATCACCCCCATGGGACATCTGCTCAGGGGCCATGGGCCGTCGCCACAGCTCCTCGGGACACTCGTCGAGGAGTGAAAAGTAGTTGAAATAAAATGGTAGCTTCAAATCTGGAAGAAAAAAAAGTTGAAACAAAACATGGCAGCTCCATTGCTCCATTGTAAACGCATGGCAATTTACGTAACATAGGGATGGTAAATTTTGACCCCCAAAAAAAGTCATGTTTTGAGGATCTCGTCACAATGGATTAATGGCAAAAACAGAATTTTACTCACATTTTTCATTTAAGAGATAAAACATTTTGAAGATTGAAAATACAAAAGGATTTTTGCTGCCATTATCCGTTTCGTTTTTGTGTGCATGCATATAGAAAGAGAAGAAAAAACGTGTGGGCACAACCCGTTCGTGCCACAGATGCAACAGAAAAAACATGTGGGCCATCCTCTTTCGTGTCACACGCGTGGCACTTATCATTTGGTTTTAATAAAAAGACATCATTTTCTAAAAGAAACACTGACTCGACAAATAAGGACTAGTATAAACGGTGTATATAGACATGTTTTTTTCCAGAAGTATACACACATGTTTTTGTAGTGCCATATACATAGTTGAATATTGTGAAAGTGTCTAGCTGGAAAAATACGCGCACTTGCGCACGAAGGAAAAATGAGAATAAGACATCACCAACAAGCTAGCAGACTAAAGTGCATGCACTTTCAGATCTAATTTTCTTAGGTAACCAAACAGTAGCATGCGTGCGTGTAAAATGGAAGAAGCCACATGATTATTTGAAAAAGGATAAGAAAGAGGTGGTGGGCTCAATAAGTTGCTCCCATCGAATCAACCAACAGTAGAGCGCACTATGGGCACACTGGCATCTAGCGATAGGATTACATGCTACTCCAGTGAATTAGTGATGATGAGCTATGTCCTATGGCTAGCTGCACATGGCGGGGGCAGCAGCAGCAAAGTGAGGAGAGAATGGAGGGACCTAGCAGGATTGCCATGATGCGTCGCCTCGACGGGACAGTTTTGATCCCTTAATAATTTCTCTGGCCTTCTTCCTTCTCCGGGGCCCCTCCTTCCCTTCCACCGGCCGCTATGGCTCCTCTCTTTAACGACATGACTCTGAACTCGGACACATGCACCCATCCGTCTATTTAAGCTACTCCTAGTAGATATCCACTGGTTTTACATACATTCATTGTTCATTATTGTCCTTTAGAGAAATTAATGGGGCAAGAGCACCATCATTCAAGTTAGAATAATGGAGTTTTAGTTACAGGTGCACCTGCTTAAGGGGGCAGGCCCAGAACCATAAAAATGATCCACATGGGGATTACTCCCTCCTTATCATTGCTTCTGCTTGCATTTGCATAGCATCCGGTGTTTCTATTCTCGTGTGTTAGGGCTACCACCTCTCGGTACGTCATCCTCTTGCCGGTGAAAACATAGTTGGTTGCGCTTCTTCCGAGATTTTCTTTGTTTTATTTATGTGGCTAGTCGCGACTCCCACCAATAATCACTGGTGCTGAATGGCATTGCTTTGAGGGTACATGTTCCATTGCCAATAGTTAACTAGGTCCCCTGTCCCTCGGGTACATGCTGCAAAGTATCCCTTCAATGGCGTGCACGTAAACTCCTTCATTGATGGGTTAGCGTCTGTTGTCAACTACTAGACAGTGGAGGGGTAATATTCACTGACGGACGCACCCAATCGATGGAATGCGATCGCCATCGATGGGCGGCCTATCAGAGGCCACTCGTCCATGGCAACCTACAGAGCCCCCCTAGAGGCAGTTCCGCTGACAAACATTGAACTATCGTTCATCGGTGCAGGACCTTTCTGATGCCGGTTATCTTTCCTGACCCCGTCAATGTGGCCCTGGACCATGCCAGATGAGAAGAGCCACCACTGATGGTTTGGAGGAGTACATGTTCCATTGCCAATAGTTAACTAGGCCCCCTGTCGCTCGGGTACATGCCGCAAAGTATCCCTTCGATGGCGTGCATGTAAACTCCTTCATTGAAGGGTTAGCGTATGTCGTCAACTACTAGACAGTGGACGGGTGATCGTCATTGATGGATGCACCCAATCGGTGGAATGCGATCGCCACCGACTGGCGGCCTATCAGGGGTTACTCGTCCATGGCAACCTACAGAGCCCCCTAGAGGCAGTTCCGCTGACAAGCATTGAACTATCGTTCTTCGGTGCAGGACCTTTCTGATGCCGGTTATCTTTCCTTACCGTGTCAATGTGGCCCCAGACCACGCCAGATGAAAAGAGCCACCACTGATGGTTTGAAGGAGTACATGTTCCATTGCCAATAATTAATTAGGTCCCATATCGCTCGGGTACATACCGCAAAATATCACTTCAATGGCGTGCACTTAAACTCCTTCATTGATGGGTTAGCGTCTGTCGTCAACAACTAGACAGTGGAGGGGTAATATCCACTGACGGACGCATCCAACCAGTGGAATGTGATCGTCGTCGATGGGCGGGCAATCAGTTGTCACTCGTCCATGGCAGCACGGAGAGCCCCCCTAGAGGCAGTTCCGCTGACAAACATTGAACTGTCGTCCATCGGTGCAGGACCTTTCCGATGCCGGTTATCTTTCCTTACCCGTCAATGTGGCCCAGGACCATGCCATATGAAAAGAGCCACCACTGATGGGCCGCTTTGCTTTGCCCATGAGTAGTTATTCAAGTTGTATGAATTAACAAATGACTGAACAATTCATGCATATATTTAACCATTTTATATATCCAACATACATGTTCAACTGTGTTACATACTGAGTAACACATTCATATATGTAGCTATAGCATCAATTCACAAAAGAAAGTCTTATATAACCACATAATAACAAGTTCTAATGTCGGAGTAGAGAAGAACCAATACAAAAGCCGTTATTGATGAAAGCCAGAAAGGACACGGTGTGGACATGGGTCTATGCGCAAATGATTCAGCAAAAAAATTCAAAACAATAGTAAATAAATCAAAAGATTTTGAAACTTTTGCGACAGACATAGTCTAGCATAATACTCATGTTTAAAGTTTCATGACAAAATGAATTGTGTCATACTCCGAGTGAAAAAAAAACAAAATTGCAGCTACAAAAACTGTGAATAGTAGCTTTTATATAGCATTTATTCTCTTTTTTTCTCTTAGAATAGGGAATTTTGTCCCGAAATGAACATGAGTATTATGGCAGTACAAACCACGCTTTCCTGAAAACAAACCCTGGCCAATAGTATGTATAACACAGAGTATAGTACGTGGTGGGTCACCTGATATAAACGAGTAGTCGAGCACAGTGGTACATACACATCGATTTTGATGATGATGATCGATGGCGATGGCGAGGTGTGGAGTACGTAGCTAGGGAGGACACACTGATCATCTGAACCTACGTGGCGACTTGATTGGCCATATGACAGACCCAGACCCTCTAGCCTGCCTGTACTTGCCACCTTGATGAGTTGTTGTGCTTTAGTTTATTTATTTTGAACACGGTATAGACTCGGATGCACATATATACACACATACACTCACTTTTATGAACACAAGCACGCACACCCTACTGTTACGAGCATCTCCGAAAAACTGAGCCAACACATCTTTTTAAGATTGATGAAGTTGCCACGGACGTTTTTATAGTCGATAAAAACGTCTCCTTCAACTGGATGCACATCGGCAAAAGGCCTCGAATAAATCTAGAGAAATGGAGCATCAATGTCAAGTTTAGAACTTGAACGCTGATGAATTGAGAATACCTATTATACTTTAGTTTTTCCTAAGTGATCTTGATTCGTATTGAAAAAAAAGAATTATAAAGTACTCCATCTGCAAATAAATATAAGACGTGGTCACTACTAGTGTCTTATTTATTTACAGAGGAAGTACTTATTTGTAAGTCTGCCCTCATGGATAAGTGCCAACATCCAAGCTGCCACTCGTACGCTTAGCACTAGCCTTCCTCACGCCGTTGATCTTGTGTCGTCCTCGGTCGTTGGCTCCCTCGCCAGCATGCCACCATTCACTGGATACGCCGGTACAAACGGCACGTCATGACCAAAAGCGTCGAAAGAGCCGCTGTGAGTGTGTCCCCTCATACCTCCGTAACTCGCGACACACGTGGGCGTGTATACTCCAATACCAAACAAGCCAAACGTACACGCACCGGTGCCCACTCGGGCGTATATAATTTTTCTCTAGATAAGCTATATGAAGCCCTGTACAATGTAAAATGCTTAGAGAAATAAACTAATGTTGTTTAAGCATCGATGCTTATTTGTAGAAGATAGATGCTTTAAGGCACCCCTTGTAGAGGAATAAGCATTGATGCTTACTAAAAACTTAGTTTATTCTACTAAACACCTCTCAAAAAGCATATATGTGCTTTCCACAACTGTGCTTTCTGAAAAGTGAAAGCACTTATGTGATTCATGATGAAGCACGGTTTGCTTCCGCGTGAAGCACAATTTTACTTCTCAAAAAGTGAAAAGCATAGGCGTGCTTCCTAAAAACATGAAAAGCACAATTGTGGTTTCCAGATTCTTGTTTTTTAGTTTTCATTTTTTTCGTGTTTCCATTTTTCTGTCTTTTTTTTAATTTCTAATTTTTACGGTTTGTTTAGGGGGCAAAGTTCGTCCAAACCCATTAATATGGGGTCTAGTTTCGTCGTTGTTGATGCGAGAAACACAACGAAGAAAATGGTTCATGACTTGGATGCATAATTCAAGAGATAAACGTTTTGAAAAATGAATCTGTGAAAACAGCGCAAAACTGCAAGGTTGTGACAAGTGTCGCATATGCAACGTGCCACTTATCATCACCATAAAGAAAATGAGAGTGATATTGCAAGGGATTCCCTCTAACTAGTGATTTGGGCGATACTTGCACATCAACGCCTGCGAGCACCTTGGAGCGCTTGCTCGCATTCACGCTGGATGTGCCTGCACATTATGGCATTTGAGAGCTAGCACTTTCTTTTAGGGACATCCAATCGCTAGGTAGCTCTTTTATTTAGGGCATTTGATCGATGGTGCACACTTCGTATGGTTTCCCAACCCTTTTGTAGCTTTTTTTTCGATTTCTTCTTGTTACATAAAATTTCAAAATATTCTAAAATGTACATGTTGAAAAATATTTTTATTTGCTAATTATATAAGATGTTGATCGTGTATTAAGGAAACAAAATGCTCATTGGTCTTTAAAAATATGCATCGGGTATCTAAAAAATTGTAAATGTGCTTTTAATAAAAAAATGCACAGTTTAATTAAAATGGTCAAATTGTTTAAAAATATTTCCATATATTTCTAAAAATTATTCACGTGCTTTTGTAAAAAAAGACGTACTCAGAAATATATTACCTTTAACAAGATAAAGCAACTCGGATACTCAATAAAATGTTCATGTGGTTTAAAAAAAACTCACTATTTTCTTGTAACTAAAGAAAATAGTTCATTTACGTTTAGAAACATGTTCTTGTAGTTGAAATAAACTGTTCCCATGTCTAAAATATTTGTTCATGTACCTATAAAAAAATATTTTATTTTAGACAAAAAGATAAAACTAAATAAATGACATGAAAGATAGAGGAAAAAGGAAAATAAAAGGATAATATGATGAAAACGTTAAAAGTAAATAAAAATAGAAATAGTAGTGGGGGAAAAGGGAATAAACAAAAAAAGTAAGGGAAAGAAATCAAGTAACAAAATTAGAAAAACGAAAAGGGGAGAAAAGGGGAAAACATGCCAAAACCTCCCTAAAAAGCATACGCTAATATATACAATGATAGCACTCTCAAAAAACAATGTTGTAGAAAATTTCCCTTTACCACAATCAGGGAAGGTTTGCTGGACGCGGGTGTGATATATGAGTCGTATGCAAGAGTTAGCAATTGCGGCCACAATGTATTTTAAAAATACGTGACGAACAACCTTTTAATACACCATAAAAGAAATTAAATAGATGATGAAACTTTAGTAACTATACGCTGAACAATTTTCTAATACACAAGAAACATGTTTTGAATACACAATATTTTTTCCCATAAACATGTTGGACATTTTTTTAATTCATGACAAAGTACTTTCTAATAAGTGATGAACATTTTTAACACACAATAAATCTGGTTTTGAGATAGATGATAAAAAAAAATGTACGATGAACATTCTTAAAATACTCAGGAAAACTGTTTCTAAGGATATATGGCTTACTCTGAAATTGTATTACAAATTATTTCTCTAAATATTTTTTTGTAATATTTCAATATATCTCTTCAAAAGGAGAAAATGTAACTCACAATAAAATAAAATAAGGAAAATGAAAATAAATATTAAAACTTGAAGAATGAAAGTAAAATGAGACAAAAAAGAAAAATAACAGAAAAACAAATTTAAAAGAAATAAAAAAATTGGAAAATAGATAACAGGTACAAAACAAAACTGTCATATTAGAGTCATGTTTGTTTGGGCATTTGTTTCTGCTTTTACAGCTTTTCCACTTTAAAAAAAAGTCACAAAAGCACCTAAATAGGGTTTTTTGCTTCGGTTTTTATAGCTCTTTTACATTAATGTGTATTCTGCAAACGGGCGCCTGCAGCGTCCCTAACTGGGCTGGGCCGTTACTGTGTAAGTGATTCTGCAAAAATAGAGTACATCGTCAACGTGACTCGAACCACAGACCTCCCGCAATGATGTACTCCCTCCGTTCGGAATTACTTGTCTTGGAAATCGATGTATCTAGAACTAAAATACGTCTAGATACATCCATTTTTGCGACAACTAATTCCGAATGGAGGGAGTACGATGGTATAACCAACCCGCCACACAACAGGTTGGCGTACGATCTAACTCTTTCCCTTAATTGTTCTTTCTTATTCCTTTTTCTTTTTTTCGTTTTATTTTTCCATTTTTTTCCATTTTTATTTTTCCATTTTTCTTTTTCTGTTTTTCTTTTCTTCTTCTTCCGGTTACTTTCGCTCATCGATTTTGTTTTTTTATTTCCTAAATACGTGAACATTTTCAAAATCGATGATGTATTTTTTTAAAATTTGATGAACTTTTCTTTTCAAAATCTATGAACTTTTTCATATTTTTCGTGAACTATTTTTAAAAATTGATGATTTTGTTTCAAATTTGATGAACTTTTTCTAAATTTGATGAATTCCTTTTCAAAATCTATGAACTGTTTTCTAATTCAATGAACATTTCTTCAAATTGGATGAACTATTTTCAAAAATTGATGAACTTTTTTCAAAATTGATGAACTTTTTTCAAATTGGTGAATTTTTTCAAAATTTTGATGAACATTTTCAATTTTTTTGAACTATTTTTTAAAATTGACGAACTTTTTTCAAAATCATTGAACTTTTCTTGAATAGGGCAACGTTTTTTTGCTTGTTCATGAACTTTTTCCGAAATTTGTGAAATTTCGTTTTTCTTGCAGAAAATCATATATGAGCGGCTATGAAAGTTTTTCAAGTATCAGCGCTCAATTTTTTCAGTTGCAAAAACACGCCCTAGTTGTTAGCTGAACGCATGTAGGTAGTGTAGGTCGCGAGTTCTATATACAAAGGGAAACGTTCCCAGCCGGCGCACCGGTGGAAACGCTGCGCCGGACGCGCGCAGTCCGCGTGATATGTTTAGATCGTGTGCTTCGTAATCGCCCCCTCGCACAGGCCAGGCCCACGAATCTATTTTTTTAACACAACCTTATCTCATCACCAAGCAGCCATGTCCGTTCCTCCTTCCTTGTAGCAATGCATTTTCTTTCAGCTCACCTGAACCAGTGCTGGCAAGTGGCAACGGCGGATGTCGGCCGCGACCGAGCCCCCGCTGACCCACCACCACGGATGAGCGGAGACACCGGCGTCGAAGCTCGCCGGCTCAAATCCTTCGGATGCGACAAATCGAAGCGGCGTGTTTCTAGCAAAAAACCGCCGAGTGACGGATGCAGCAAATCGCATCCACCGTTCCAGCTCAGTATGGTGACTTCGGCAGCTTGCTGCAAGCATGGTCCCAAATGCCATGGTGACCATTGCAGCTCTGCGCGGTGACCATCCCAGCTCGCGGTGCGTTGTAGCTTTTCTGTTTGCCGGTTGTAGCATTTTTGTCTGCGGTTTGTATCTTCCCTGATGGTCGGTTGTAGCAGTCTACCTTCGCCGGCCACAATTTTCACCGTCGCCCATTGTAGCAAAAACGTCCGTCGGTGGTAGCTTTTTCCATTGCTGGTAGTAGCTTTTTTGCAGGCAAGGTTGCAGTTTTTGTTCGACGCTTGTAGTCGTCTGGTATCGTTGGTGGTAGCAAATCAATTTGCCGGTAGTAGCTTTTTAATTTGCGGGTAGTAGCTTTTTTGCGGGCGGTTGCAGCTCCGGGCGCATGAGGTTGTAGGCTTGTAGCTCCACTGCCCCACTCCCCGTTCGAGCTCACTGACATGCCGGTTCCAGCAATTGGTTTTGCTGGTTCCAGCAAGATGCCTCGCTGGTCGCAGCAAAACGATGCTGCTGGGTCACATCGACTGCCGTCGTCAACGTTGGAGCATCCCAGCATGGTCTCTGCCCTCGCAGCATCTCGGTGACAGCTGTGGCACCTCCGATGGATGGAGGGTTGCAAGATCGGGCGGTCGCGGGCGCGAAAAGCCGCGGGCGGGGCGATGAAGCGCCACGGGCGGCGGGGCGATGAAAGGGCCGCCATGGCCGGGTGACGAAGCGCCGGGCGGGCCGGGCGACGAAGCGCGGCGGCACCATGGTCGGGTGACGAAGCGCCGCGGCGGTGCAACCAGCCAGTCGCCCCATGGCGGCAATCTTTTTCGTGAAGACGATGAAAAAGGACGAAGCGAGGAGCGAGGAGGCACATCCGACGGCTCGCGCGTAGGAATCGTACGGTCATAGATAGACCGGCCGAATCGTTGCGCCGGTGCGCCGGCGCAGAATAGTGGCCATATACAAAATATGGTATATGTTACTGTTGTACTAACGGAAGTACTAAATAGAGTTGTTTTCTAAATTTAATCCAGTAGGTGGACTTAGCTCAGTGGATGCTCTGTCGAGACTACCACTGGTAACATGCGGGTTCGAATCCCAGCTCTCTCGTATATTTTCCGAGGATATTTTCTCTTTTTCGCGTCTGCTTTTTGAAGTAGCTGCTGCGCCGGCCCACTAAGCTGCGCGCGCGAGCGCCAGGAGGGCTAAGCGGCGCTGAATGCGCCGAGTAGGAGGGCAATTCCTATTTGACGCGCGCGGGCGGCAAGCTGTCGAGGAAACGCTCGCAGCTGTTTCGTTCGCGTGCATGTTGGGCTGGCCCACTACGGGGGTTCGCGTGCTTCTTTTTTCGTTCGCTGATGTTTCTTTCATCAGTTTTTTTTTTCTTCCACGTTTGGTTTTCTCGTTTTTTCTTCTGGTTTTGTTCCGGTTTTCTTCTTCTAGTTTTGTTTACGTTTCTTCTGGTTTGGTTTTCTCCTGTTTCTGATCTGCTTTTTGGTATTTGTCCTGTTTTACTCTTTTGTTTTTGGTTTTTCTCTTTTGGTTTTGTTCCGGTTTTCTCTTTTTCAACGAATATACAAATGTTCACTATGTTTCTTAATTTTGTTCACTGTATATTACACAAATGTTCAGTGCGTATCCGAAAATTGTTCAGCGAGTATATTCATTTTTTCAAAAGTTTTCATCGTATGGACTTGCCCTCCGGAGAAAAATGTTCAATGTGTATTTTTTAGTTGTTCAAGTTATACCATAAAAAATGTTAAATATGTATTTTCAAATTGTTCAGCATATATCACAAAAAAGGTTCAATAGGTATTTGAGAAATGTTCATCATATATTACGAAAATGTTCAACGTATATGAAAAAATGTTCAATGCTCAATTTTTTATTTTTGGATCAGTCAGTACATAGTTCTTAAATAGTCACGCAGCGTTTTGATTGCAATGACACAGCAGCTCAAGTGGTAAGGAACGCTAACTCTCTTTTGTTGGGTTGGCAGTTCGATTCCTACGGTACAACATATTTTTTTGGGGACTTTTAGCACTGGCTCACTGTAACGCCAAGAAACGGGCCGACCCCATCCAATCGCGCCTTGCGCGAATGCTCGTCTTCTTGACGCAAGCGAGCGTCAGCTAGGGGCTCTCGAGTAGGAGCTCCCCTAAAAGACCAAGCACACTACCGTGAGCAGTTAGGGGCAAAGCGAAAAGATTGGTTTCCAGACCGGAAAACTCTATTAGACGCTCCGGGCGTCACCCTATTTACGATCTGTGCGTCAAATAGTTAACAGATCGCATAGCGAGATCAACTGGGCCGGGCATTTCCCGCTGTAGGTAGTTCGGGTTTTGGGAACTTTCTAGAAGTTTGCAAGCCGGTTTTATCGGTTTTAGAACCTTCTAGAACTTTCCTTAAGCAGGTTTTTTATTTTCCTTTTTTTGGTTCCTTAAGCGGGTTTTTTATTTTCCTTTTTCTGTTTAGGTTTATTATATCTGTATCATTTTTTTTATTTTTTTCCTTCTCTATTTTAAAATAAGTTTGAGAATTTCAAATATTTTTCTAAATTGTTTGGACTTCCAGAAAAATTTTCCCCAAATTGTTTTCATTTTTTCTAGAATGTTCAAACATTCAGAAAAATGCGATTTACAAAAGTATTCGAGAATTGAGAAAATGTTTCCGTTTTCATTTTTTTTCACAAATTTCAAAATATTTGTATTTTCATAAAATGTTCGCATTTTTCATAAAATTTCTTGCATTTTCAAAAAGTTGTTTGTGTTTTCAAAAACTGTTCATAGACTAACCAAATGTTCGTATTTTTGAATTTTGTTCACATACTCAAAATATGTTCATGTGTTCTGTTTTTGTACGGATTTTAAAAAAATGTTCGTGTTTCTTGTTTCATTCACAATTTCTAAAAATATTTCCATTTTTCGAAAAAAATACAAAATGAAAGAATGTATTCGGCTAATCGCACAGGGGGCACTTTACTTGGGCCGGCCCATTGCGGTGCGCAGCGGAGCGAGGGTAAAAATCGCAAAAAATAGTTCGTGGTTCCAGGGATTCGAGTCAGCGAACCGGCGATGACCTAAGTGCTCTTGTGGCAAATATGCATCGCGAAGCTAAAACAACTAGCATTCAAAAAAAAAAGCTAAAACAACTATGGGACTGTCGAACTTGAATCTTCTTGAAAGATTCACGAACAATTCTTTAAAATGATGAATAGTTTTTGAATTTTTCGGAAATCTTGAACTCATTTTGAAATGCCCGCAAGTCTTACATAAACATGAACATTTTTTAATTTTTTAACAAAATCAGAAAAATGGGAACAAATTTTTACAGAAACAACTTTTGAAAGCACGGACACTTTTATAATTAAAGAACAAGATTTCAATTGGAAAAAAAATTTGAAATACCTGATAATTGCGAACATTTTATGAATACGTGATCAAACTATTGAAAACCAGACGTTTTTTTAAAACTTTGAGCAGTTTTTACAAAATACGAACAAATTTTAAACTTCAATTATTTTTTCTAAATCCGAACATTTTTTGGAAACGCAAACAAATTATGAATTTTTTGAACCATTTTTGAATTTGTGAACAAACTTTGGAAACTAGAAAAAAATTGAAACAAGGATTTTTGAATCATGAACATTTTTGAAAATTTAAGAACAAAATTTGTAACGGAGAACAATTTTGAAAATCTCAAACAACTTTCGAAACACAAACATTTTTTGAATACATGAATATTTTTTTTGGAAAACTGGAACATTTTTTGGAAAACGCGAACAATTTCTTGAATACCAAAAAATTCTTAAATGCAAACAAAATTTTAAATATTTTGAACATTTGTAAAATTCTGAAATGAAAAAAAAAGAAAAGGAAAAACAAAAAAAGTAACAGGAAAAATGAAAAAAGATGAAGAAAAAACCTTGAAAAAGGTAAAAAAGGGGAAAAAAGAAAACAAAAAAAACTGAAAAAAAAGTTTTACGAACCTCCTAGAAGGCTCCCAAAACCGGAAAAAACTGGCTGGGAACCACCTAGAAGGTTCCCAAAACCAGCATCGTTGAAACGTTTCACGGGCCGGCCCACCTGCGAAACGCTCATCATTTTTAGCGGTAGAGAAACGAACATGTGCCTTGAATCCTCGATGCTTAATTCCAAAGTAGAGTAACAAGTGGTAGTAATCATTTTTAGCAAGAACTAATTTTTTTATTGAGAAAAGCATGAGCATAATTGCCGCCGTATTTGCGTCCTTTGTTAAGCAATTCCTAACAAATCCTTACTTGCCACATTTGTGCCCCGCTGTTAATAGAAGCAGCAGGCCATTAGCAAGTGATTAGTAAAACTAATACCACTTAGAAGAAGATCAATGTCGGACACGATATGCCGCGTAGTTTTTCTTCTTGCTGTCGTCCTGACAGCAGAGCTGCGCGGGTGCATGGCGAACGTTGGCGGCGGTTCAAACGTGGAGTTCATCCATCGGTACTCCCCCATTTCGCCGTTCCACGACCCATCGGTCACCCTGCACGCACGCCTCCGCGCGGCACTCGTACTTCGCAGCGGCGCGGTGTCAGAAGTCGTGTCCAAACCATTCAAGTACCTCATGTATGTCAACATCGGCATAACGCGCACCAGGGTGCTTGCCCTCGTCGCCAGGCACCCAATATGTGTGGCTCAAATGCGGCTACAACGGAAATGGATTGGTTCGTGTACGACCCCTCCTCCTCAACCTCAACCTACGCCCGCGAGGGCTACCAGCTGATAACCCACAAGTATAGGGGATCGCAACAGTTTTCGAGGGTAGAGTATTCAACCCAAATTTATTGATTCGACACAAGGGGAGCCAAAGATATTCTCAAGTATTAGTAGCTGAGTTGTCAATTCAACCACACCTGAAAGTCAACTTGCGGGTTCAGTGAACTTATGCATAGGGGTTGGCACACGTTTTCGTCTTGACTCTCCGGTAGAAAATTTGGGGCACTCTTTGATGTACTTTGTGTTGATTGAATAGATGAATCTGAGATTGTGTGATGCATATCGTATAATCATACCCACGGATACTTGAGGTGACATTGGAGTATCTAGGTGACATTAGGGTTTTGGTTGATTTGTGTCTTAAGGTGTTATTCCAGTACGAACTTTAGGATAGATCGAACGAAAATAATAGCTTCGTGGTATTTTACTACGGACTCTTGAATAGATCGATCAGAAAGAATAACTTTGAGGTGGTTTGTACCCTACAATAATCTCTTCGTTTGTTCTCCGCTATTAGTGACTTTGGAGTGACTCTTTCTTGAATGTTGAGGGATAGTTATATGATCCAATTATGTTATTATTGTTGAGAGAACTTGCACTAGTGAAAGTATGAACCTTAGGCCTTGTTTCCTAGCATTGCAATACCGTTTACGCTCACTTTTACCACTTGTTACCTTGCTGTTTTTATATTTTCATATTACAAATACTCATATCTACCATCCATATTGCACTTGTATCACCATCTCTTCGTCGAACTAGTGCACTTACACAATTTACCATTGTATTGGGTGTGTTGGGGTC
Organism: Aegilops bicornis; assembly: GCA_021605145.1. Lineage (NCBI taxonomy): Eukaryota > Viridiplantae > Streptophyta > Magnoliopsida > Poales > Poaceae > Aegilops > Aegilops bicornis. The sequence goes on from CM038673.1 coordinate 74,944,019, forward strand.
ACAAGAGACTCTTTGTTATTTGGTTGCAGGGTTGTTTGAGAGAGACCATTTTCATCCTACGCCTCCCATGGATTGATAAACCTTAGGTCATCCACTTGAGGGAAATTTGCTACTGTCCTACAAACCTCTGCACTTGGAGGCCCAACAACGTCTACAAGAAGAAGGTTGTGTAGTAGACATCACTCACTGAGTCGGTGTGCAGAACAATGTGAAGGAAATATGCCCTAGAGGCAATAATAAAGTTATTATTTATTTCCTTATTTCATGATAAATGTTTATTATTCATGCTAGAATTGTATTAACCGGAAACATAATACATGTGTGAATACATAGACAAACATAGTGTCACTAGTATGCCTCTACTTGACTAGCTCGTGAATCAAAGATGGTTAAGTTTCCTAGCTATGGACAAAAGAGTTGTCATTTGATTAACGGGATCACATCATTAGGAGAATGATGTGATTGACTTGACCCATTCCGTTAGCCTTAGCACTCGATCGTTTAGTATGTTGTTATTGCTTTCTTCATGACTTATACATGTTCCTATAACTATGAGATTATGCAACTCCCGTTTGCCGGAGGAACACTTTGTGTGCTACCAAACGTCACAACGTAACTGGGTGATTATAAAGGAGCTCTACAGGTGTCTCCAAAGGTACATGTTGGGCTGGCGTATTTTGAGATTAGGATTTGTCACTCCGATTGTCGGAGATGTATCTCTGGGCCCTCTCAGTAATGCACATCACTATAAGCCTTGCAAGCAATGTGACTAATGAGTTAGTTGCGGAATGATGCATTACATAACGAGTAAAGAGACTTGCCGGTAACGAGATTGAACTAGGTATTGAGATACCGACGATCGAATCTCGGACAAGTAACATACCGATGACAAAGGGAACAACATATGTTGTTATGCGGTTTGACCGATAAAGATCTTCGTAGAATATGTGGGAGCCAATATGAGCATCCAGGTTCCGCTATTGGTTATTGACCGGAAACGTCTCGGTCATGTCTACATAGTTCTCGAACTCGTAGGGTCCGCACGCTTAAGGTTTTGAATGACAGTTTTATTATGAGTTTATGAGTTTTGATGTACCGAAGGAGTTCGGAGTCCCGGATGAGATCGAGGACATGACGAGGAGTCTCGAAATGGTCGAGACGTAAATATCGATATATTGGATGACTATATTCGGACTTTGGAAAGGTTTCAAGTGATTCGGGTATTTTTCGGAGTACCGGAGAGTTACAGGAATTCGCCGGGAGAAGTATTGGGCCTTATTGGGCCATACGGGAAAGAGAGAGGGGCTGCCTAGGGAAGGCCGCGCGCCCCCCGAAGGCCTAGTCCGAATTGTACTAGGGGGAGGGGCTGTGCCCCCTCCTTCCTTTCCTTCTCTCTTCCCTTTCCTTCTCTCCTACTCCTACTACATGGAAGGGCCCCTAGTTCTACTAGGAAAGGGGGAATCCTACTCCCGGTGGGAGTAGGACTCCCCTAGGGCACGCCATAGAGAGGACCGGCCCTCCCCTCCTCTACTCCTTTATATACGGGGGCAGGGGGCACCCCATAGACACACAAGTTGATCTTCGTGATCGTTCCTTAGCCGTGTGCGGTGCCCCCCTCCACCATAGTCCACCTCGATAATATTGTAGCGGTGCTTAGGCGAAGCCCTGCGACGGTATAACATCAAGATCGTCACCACGCCATCGTGCTGACGGAACTCATCCCCGACACTTTGCTGGATCGGAGTCCGGGGATCGTCATCGAGCTGAACGTGTGCTGAACTCGGAGGTGCCGTACGTTCGGTACTTGGATCGGTCGGATCGTGAAGACGTACGACTACATCAACCGCGTTGTCATAACGCTTCCGCTTACGGTTTACGAGGGTACGTAGACAACACTCTCCCCTCATGTTGCTATGCATCACCATGATCCTACGTGTGCGTAGGAAATTTTTAAAATTACTACGTTCCCTAACAGTGACATCCGAGCCTAGGTTTTATGCGTAGATGTTATATGCACGAGTAGAACACAAGTGAGTTGTGGGTGATATAAGTCATACTGCTTACCAGCATGTCATACTTTGGTTCGGCGGTATTGTTGGATGAAGCGGCCCAGACCGACATTACGCCAGATGCTTACGCGAGACTGGTTCTACCGACGTGCTTTTCACACAGGTGGCTGGCGGGTGTCAGTTTCTCCAACTTTAGTTGAACCGAGTGTGGCTACGCCCGGTCATTGCGAAGGTTAAAACATCACTAACTTGACGAACTATCGTTGTGGTTTTGATGTGTAGGTAAGAACGTTTCTTGCTAAGCCCGTAGCGATCCACGTAAAATTTGCAACAACAAAGTAGAGGACGTCTAACTTGTTTTTGCAGGGCACGTTGTGATGTGATATGGTCAAGACGTGATGAGATATAAGTTGTTGTATAAGATGATCATGTTTTGTTGAATCAGCAACTGGCAGAAGCCTTACGGTTGTCTCTTTATTGCATAAGATGCAAGCGCCAAATAATTGCTTTACTTTATCGCTATGCGATAGCAATAGTTGCAAGAGCAATAGTTGGCGAGACGACCACGTGACGACACATTGATATAGATCAAGATGATGGAGATCATGGTGTCATGCGGTGACAATAGAGATCATGACGGTACTTTGGAGATGGAGATCAAAGGCGCCAAGATGATCATGGCCATATCATGTCACATATTTTGATTGCATGTGATGTTTATCTTTTATACATCTTATTTTGCTTAGTTCGACGGTAGCTTTATAAGATGATCTCTCACTAAATTTCAAGATAAAAGTGTTCTCCCTGATATGCACCGTTGCCAAAGTTCATCGTGCCCAGACACCACATGATGATCTGGTGTGATAAGCTCTACGTCCATCTACAATGGGTGCAAGCCAGTTTTGCACACGCGGAATACTCAGGTTAAACTTGACGAGCCTAGCATATGCAGATATGGCCTCGGAACACGGAGACCGAAAGGTCGAGCGTGAATCATATAGTAGATATGATCAACATAGTGATGTTCACCATTGAAAACTACTCCATTTCACGTGATGATCAGTTATGGTTTAGTTGATTTGGATCACGTGATCACTTAGAAGATTAGAGGGATGTCTTTCTAAGTGGGAGTTCTTAAGTAATATGATTAATTGAACTTAAATTTATCATGAACTTAGTCCTGGTAGTATTTTGCAAATTATGTTGTAGAACAATAGCTCGCGTTGTTACTTTCATATGTTTATTTTGATATGTTCCTAGAGAAAATTGTGTTGAAAAATGTTAGTAGCAATGATGCGGATGGGATCCGTGTTAAGGTTTATCCTCATTGCTGCCTGTAAGAATTATGTCCTTAATGCACCGCTAGGTGACAGACCTATTGCAGGAAGCGGATGCAAACGTTATGAACGCGTTTGACTAGCTCAATATGATGACTACTTGATAGTTTAGTGCACCATGCTTAACGGCTTAGAATCGGGACTTCAAAGACGTTTTGAACGTCATGGACCATATGAGATGTTCCAGGAATTGAAGTTAATATTTTAAGCAAATACCCGGGTTGAGAGATAGGAAATATCCAACAAGTTCTATAGCTAAAAGATGGAGGAGAATCGCTCAACTAGTGAGCACGTGCTCAGATTGTCTGGGTACTTCAATCACTTGAATCAAGTGGGAGTTAATCTTCCAGATAAGATAGTGATTGACAGAGTTCTCTAGGCACCATCACCAAGTTACTAGAACTTCGTGATGAACTATAGTATGCAAGGGATGACGAAAACGATTCCCGAGCTCTTCGTGACGTTGAAATCGACGAAGGTAGAAATCAAGAAAGAGCATCAAGTGTTGATGATTGACAAGACCACTAGTTTCAAGAAAAGGGCAAAGGGAAAGAAAGGGAACTTCAAGTAGAATGGCAAGCAAGTTGTCACTCCCGCGAAGAAGCCCAAAGCTGGACCAAAGCCTGAAACCGAAAGTGCTTACTTGCAAAGGAAATGGTCACCGAAGCGGAGATGCCCTGAATATTTGGTGGATAAGTAGGATGGCAAAGTGAACAAGGGTATATTTGATATACAGGTTATGGATGTGTGCCTTACTAGTGTTTATAGTAGCCCCTGAGTATTTGATACTAGTTCGGTTGCTAAGATTAGTAACTCGAAACAGGAGTTACAGAATAAACAGAGACTAGTTGAAGGGGAAATGACGATGAGTGTTGGAAGTAGTTCCAAGATATGATCATCATCGCACACTCCCTATACCTTCGGGATTAGTGTTAAACCTAAATAAATGTTATTTGGCGTTTCGTTGAACATGAATATGATTTGATCATGTTTATTGCGATACGGTTATTCATTTAAAGTCAAAGAATAATTGGTGTTCTGTTTACATGAATAAAACCTTCGATGGTCATACACCCAATGGAAATAGTTTGTTGGATCTCGATCGTAGTGATACACATATTCATAATATTGAAGCCAAAAGATGCAAAGTTAATAATGATAGTGCAACTTATTTGTGGCACTGCCGTTTGGGTCATATCGGTGTAAAGCGCATGAAGAAACTCCACAAAGATGGATCTTCGGAATCACTTGGTTATGAATCATTTGATGCTTGCGAACCGTGCCTTTTGGGCAAGATGAATAAAACTCCGTTCCCCGGAACAATGGAATGATCTACTGACTTATTGGAAATAATACATACCAATGTATGCGATCCGATGAGTGTTAAGGCTCGTGGCATGTATCGTTATTTTCTGACCTTCACAGATGATTTGAGCAGATATGGGTATATCTACTTGATGAAACATAAGTCTGAAACATTTGAAAAGTTCAAAGAATTTCAGAGTGAAGTGGAAAATCATCGTAACAAGAAAAATAAAGTTTCTACGATCTGATCATGGAGACGAATATTTGATTTACGAGTTTGGTCGTCATTTGAAACAATGTGAAATAGTTTCGCAACTCACGCCACCTGGAACACCACAATGTAATGGTGTGTCCGAACATCGTAATCGTACTTTACTAGATATGGTGTGATCTATGATGTCTCTTATCGGTTTACCACTATCGCTTTGGGGTTATGCATTAGAGACAGCTGCATTCACGTTTAATAGGGCACCATCTAAATCCGTTGAGATGACACCGTATGAACTATGGTTTAGCAGTAAACCTAAGCTGTCGTTTCTTAAAGCTTGGAGTTGCAATGCTTATATGAAAATGTTTCAACCTGATAAGCTCGAACCCAAATCGGAAAAGTGCGTCTTCATAGAATACCCAAAGGTAACTATTGGGTACACCTTCTATCACAGATCCGAAGGCAAGTTATTCGTTGCTAAGATGGATCCTTTCTAGAGAAGAAGTTTCTCTCGAAAGAAGTGAGTGGGAGGAAAGTAGAACTTGATGAGGTAATTGTACCTTCTCCCTTATTGGAAAGTAGTTCATCACAGAAATCGGTTCCAGTGATTCCTACACCAATTAATGAGAAAGTTAATGATGATGATCATGAAACTTCAGATCAAGTTGCTACCAAGCCTCGTAGGTCTTCCAGAGTAAGATCCGCACCAGAGTGGTACGGTAATCATGTTCTGGAAGTCATATTACTAGACCATGATGAACCTACGAACTATGAGGAAGCGATGATGATCCCAGATTCCGCGAAATGGCTTGAGGCCATGAAATCTGAGATAGGATCCATGTATGAGAACAAAGTATGGACTTTGATTGACTTGCTCGATGATCAGCAAGCCATGTTAAATAAATGGATCTTCAAGAGGAAGACGGACACTGATAGTAGTGTTACTATATACAAAGCTCGACTTGTCACTAAAAGGTTTTCGACAAGTTCAAGGTGTTGACTACTATGAGATTTTCTCAAGCTGTAGCGATGCTTAAGTCTGTCCAAATTATGTTAGCAATTGCCACATTTTATGAAATCTGGCAAATGGATGTCAAAACTACATTCTTTAATGGATTTATTAAAGAAGAGTTGTATATGATGCAACCAGAAGGTTTTGTCAATCCTAAAGGAGCTAACAAAATGTGCAAGCTCCAGCGATCCATCTATGGACTGGTGCAAGCATCTCAGAGTTGGAATACACGATTTGATAAGTTGATCAAAGCATATAGTTTTATACAGACTTGCGGTGAAGCCTGTATTTATAATAAAGTGAGTGGGAGCACTACCGCCTTTTTGATAAATATGTGTGAGTAACATATTGTTGATCAGAAATGATGTAGAATTTTTCTTGAAAGCATAAAGGAGTATTTGAAAGGAGTTCTTTAAAAGAAAGACCTCAGTAAAGCTACTTACATATTGAGCATCAAGATCTATTGAGATAGATCAAGACGCTTGATAAGTTTTTTCAATAAGTACATACCTTGTCAAGATTTTGAAGTAGTACAAAATGGAATACCAAAGAAAAGTTCTTGCCTGTGTTGCAAAGGTGTGAAATTGAGTAAGACTCAAATCCCGACCACGGCAGAAAATAGAAAAGAGAATGAAAGTCATTCCCTATGCCTCACCATAGATTCTATAAAGTATGCTATGCTATGTACCGGACCTATTGTATACCTTGCTCTGAATTTGGCAAGGAGTACAATAGTGATCTAGGAGTAGATCCATCGGACATTGGTCAAGAACATCCTTAGTGAGGACTAAGGAAATATTTCTCGATTATGGAGGTGATAAAAGAGCCCGTCGTAAAGAGTTACATCGATGCAAGCTTTTTACACCGATCTGGATGACTCTAAGTCTCAATCTGGATACATATTGAAAGTGGGAGCAATTAGCTAGAGTAGCTCCATGCAGAGCATTGTAGACATAGAATATTTGCAAAATACATACGGCTCTGAATGTGACAGACCCGTTGACTAAACTTCTCTCAGAAGAAAAACATGATCATACCTTAGTACCCTTTGGGTGTTGATCACATGACGATGTGAACTATGGGTATTAATCACATACAGATGTGAATATTGGTGTTAAATCACATGGCGATGTGAACTAGATTATTGACTCTAGTGCAAGTGGGAGACTGAAGGAAATATGCCCTAGAGGCAATAACAAAGTTATTATTTATTTCCTTATTTCATGATAAATGTTTATTATTCATGCTAGAATTGTATTAACCGGAAACATAATACATGTGTGAATACATAGACAAACATAGTGTCACTAGTATGCCTCTACTTGACTAGCTTGTGAATCAAAGATGGTTAAGTTTCCTAGACATGGACAAAAGAGTTGTCATTTGATTAACGGGATCACATCATTAGGAGAATGATGTGATTGACTTGACCCATTCCGTTAGCCTTAGCACCCGATCGTTTAGTATGTTGCTATTGCTTTCTTCATGACTTATACATGTTCCTATGACTATGAGATTATGCAACTCCCGTTTGCCGGAGGAACACTTTGTGTGCTACCAAACGTCACAACGTAACTGGGTGATTATAAAGGAGCTCTATAGGTGTCTCCAAAGGTACATGTTGGGTTGGCGTATTTCGAGATTAGGATTTGTCACTCCGATTGTCGGAGATGTATCTCTGGGCCCTCTCAGTAATGCACATCACTATAAGCCTTGCAAGCAATGTGACTAATGAGTTAGTTGCGGAATGATGCATTACATAACGAGTAAAGAGACTTGCTGCAACGAGATTGAACTAGGTATTGAGATACCGATGATCGAATCTCGGGCAAGTAACATCCCGATGACAAAGGGAACAACATATGTTGTTATGCGGTTTGACCGATAAAGATCTTCAGAGAATATGTGGGAGCCAATATGAGCATCCAGGTTCCGCTATTGGTTATTGACCGGAAACGTGTCTCGGTCATGTCTACATAGTTCTCGAACCCGTAGGGTCCGCACGCTTAAGGTTTCGATGACAGTTTTATTATGAGTTTATGAGTTTTAATGTACCGAAGGAGTTCGGAGTCCCAGATGAGATCGGGGACATGACGAGGAGTCTCGAAATGGTCGAGACGTAAATATCGATATATTGGACGACTATATTCGAACTTCGGAAAGGTTCCGAGTGATTCGGGTATTTTTCGGAGTACCGGAGAGTTACAGGAATTCGCCGGGAGAAGTATTGGGCCTTATTGGGCCATACGGGAAAGAGAGAGGGGCTGCCTAGGGCAGGTCGCGCGCCCCCCCAAGGCCTAGTCCGAATTGGACTAGGGGGAGGGGCTGTGCCCCCTCCTTCCTTTCCTTCTCTCTCCCCTTTCCTTCTCTCCTACTCCTACTACATGGAAGGGCTCCTAGTTCTACTAGGAAAGGGGGAATCCTACTCCCGGTGGGAGTAGGACTCCCCTAGGGCGCGCCATAGAGAGGACCGGCCCTCCCCTCCTCCACTCCTTTATATACGGGGGCAGGGGGCACCCCATAGACACACAAGTTGATCTTCGTGATCGTTCCTTAGCCGTGTGCGGTGCCCCCCTCCACCATAGACCACCTCGATAATATTGTAGCGGTGCTTAGGAGAAGCCCTACAACGGTATAACATCAAGATCGTCACCACGCCGTCGTGCTGACGGAACTCATCCCCGACACTTTGCTGGATCGGAGTCCGGGGATCGTCATCGAGCTGAACGTGTGCTGAACTCGGAGGTGCCGTACGTTCGGTGCTTGGATCGGTCTGATCGTGAAGACGTACGACTACATCAACCGCGTTGTCATAACGCTTCCGCTTACGGTCTACGAGGGTACGTAGACAACACTCTCCCCTCTCGTTGCTATGCATCACCATGATCCTGCGTGTGCGTAGGAAATTTTTGAAAATACTACGTTCCCCAAGACAATGCTGCCGAATGCGAAGAGCTGGCCAGGGATGAAGATGTCACCTTAGCCAGTGTTGCAGTTGATCTGCAGATGAGCCATCGATCTATTTCCGATCACATAGTGAAACTCTCAATGAAAGCACCAATGTTGGTACGAAAACCGGCAGACCTCGTGGTAGGGGGTCCCGAGCTGTGGATCTCGGATCTATGGGTAACAGGAGATGAAGGGGCCATTAGGTAGATGAAATGTTTAGCCACTTTGCCCGGACTATCCGGCTAGAAGATCACACGATACACAAGAGCGTAAAATCATAGCCGAACATCACCCGAATTGTGTGGACACTGTCCGCCATTTGGACTGTCCGGAAAATTGTACCACCCGAATCTTTGGCGGCGTTCACCTGTTGCTGAGTCTACCACGCGCCTCCTCCAACGCCTAGACTGCCCAGGCGCTTTTCGGCCATGTCCTGCATGCGCATAGTGAGAGGCCCAAGGCCATGTATCCCCTCCTCTCCTTCGTGCCTTGGTGTAAGGGCATCTTCTGCCTTAGGGTTTTGGTGGTGATGACAACACTAGTGTGGCCTAATCGTGCATCCTAGTTTTCTCAGGTACACATTGTGTGGCACAAGACGGTTAGGCCTTCCCTTTATGCGGAAAAGATCGAAGATGGAGTTTCCGACGCTTTTATTTATTTGGTCGTAGGATATCCGTATCATTAAGAGGGAATCCACATCGGAAGGTATTGGGTGAATCTCTACACGTACAAATTCTGTGCACCCACCATATACCGTCCGTTCGAGGAGAGAGAGGTTCCCAAAGTCCTGTGTGACTGTGCAGTTGTGCCCATGGCGGTAGTACCACTCTCTTGAGCGGTTGTACCGCTGGCATGCAGTTCCGGTCAAACCACCGCTCCAAGTACCGCTCAGGGGTGACACCCTTCTGTACCGGGTACAGTGGTAGACCGGTGGTGGAACGGAAGTTCTGGTTTGTCTTGACAAACCGGTACTAGTGGTGTTTAGGGCGATAGTACCGCCTGAAACTCCACCGCCTAGGAATTGCTGGTCCAGCGGTAGCTCCGGCCCTACCACCACTCTAACTACCGGTCTAGGGTGAAAACCTTCTGATTGGGTAGCGGTAGTTGAGCGGTGGTGGAACGGTAGTTCCGGTTTATTCTGATATACCGGTACTACCGGTTGCCCCACCGGAAGTGCCGCCCTAGTGCCCTAGCAGGGGTTTCCCGCATTCACCAGTTGTACCGGTGATCCTTGCGGAATTACCGCTCCTATGTGTTACTGCGCATAACGGTTGGATCTGAGGGGACCCTATTTAAGGAGGTGCTTCTCCCACCTCCCACCTATCTCTTGCATCTCTCTCTCCTCCATTAATGCCCTTGAAGCTTTCTTGCCCGATCTCTCTCTCTAGCCACTCAAACTTGTTGATTTGCTAGGGATTGAAGGAGGAGACCTAGATCTACACTCTCACTAAAGGAAACTTGATTACCCCATACTTTCTTGTGTTGATTTTGTTACTCTTAGGTGCTTGGGCACCCTAGTCGGAAGAGGTCAGTTCGGAGCCACATTCCATTGTGGTGAAGCTCCGGGGTTTTGTTGGGAGCCTCCAATTAAGTTCTGGAGAGAGCCCCAACCTTGTTTGTAAAGGTCTGGTGCCGCCTCCAAGGGCACCAATAGTGGAATCACGGCATCTCGCATTGTGTGAGGGCGTGAGGAGAATATGGTGGCCCTAGTGGATTCTCGGGGAGCATTGTGCCTCCACACCGCTCCAACGGAGACATACTTCCCCTCAAAGGGAAGGAACTTCGGTAACACATCCTCGTCTCCATCGGTTCCACTTTTGGTTATCTCTCACCTTTACTTGTGCAAGCTATATTGTGTTATATCCTTTGCCTGCTTGTGTGCTTATTGTTGTTGCATCATATAGGTTGCTCACCTAGTTGCATATCTAGGCAACCTACTTTGATGCAAAGTTTAATTTGGCAAAGAAAAGCTAAAAATTGTTAGTTCCCTATTCACCCCCCTCTAGTAAACTATATCGATCCTTTCAATTGGTATCAGAGCCTCGTCTCTTTATTAAGGACTTTTTCGTCCGAACATTATGGTTGACACCGTAGACGGTGAGGAGGAGCACCCCGGTGTGATTCCGTCCTCGTCTACAGCCGATGGGGGAACCTCGGTCTCACGTGAGGAGTTCAATGTGGCTTTGGACACATTGAAAATCTCCATGGTGGCCGAGGTCAAAGGCATGCTTAAGAACTTTCTTGATGGTCTTAAATTGTCCACTGCACCTTTGGAAGTGGTCGAACCCACTAACAAGGTGACGGATGCTAACTCCGACAAGGGGGGAGCTACTAGTGAAAAAGTTCCTTTGTATAGTGGTGTAAGTGGAAACGACATCTATGCCCATGTTGAACCACCTCTTACTTATGGAGGACCGGTTCCCTCCACTCATTTAAATCATGCGGGTTCTCCTCCTAAGATTGTGAAGAATGAGGATTTTGACTCTTGGGTCTATCACTTTAAACATCATTTAAACCATGTTAATACTAATCTTTGGAGAATTATTGAGCAAGGTTTCTATCCGCATGACCCAAGCAACTTTACCCCGAGAGAAGCCGTGGATCATCAATTCAATGAGAATGCCCTCTTCATCATCGACGCAATTCCATCTGAAGACATTGCACATCTCCGACCGTTCACCGTGGCCAAGGAAGCATGGCACCATGTTGTTTCTCTTTACAAGAGAGGCGCAAGCATTCAACTCTCCAACTATGAAGTGGTGCAAGATGAAGCTGATGAGTTTGCAATGAATGAAGATGAAGAACCTTGTGAGCTTTACCGGAGATTAACCACTCTCACGGTCTCTCTCCGAGATCATGGGAGCAAGGATACGGATGATAATTGGATCAAGCGCAAATTCCTCAAGGCCATGATGCCTTACCAAAAGGCCATGTCCTCCATCATCCGTCAAAGGCCGGACTTCCACACCTTGTCCTCAAGTGCAGTGTTGGATGAGTTTGTGGCGATGAGGATCTTGGACAAGACCGCCGATAATGCGGTGTTGCGTTATCAAATAGAAAAGAAGCCCAACCTTGCCTTGAAGGCCAAGGCTAGTGTAGAAGAATAGGATGAAGAGGAAGATGAGGAGAGCAACCCCGAAGATACGAAATATGATTATCATGAGCACATGGCTCTTTCTTTAAGGCAATTTTGGAGCAAGAAGAACTCAAGGCCCAATTTCAACAAGAACAACTCAAGTGGCTTCAAGGGCAAGCAACGTGTGAGAACATGTTACAATTGTGGCAATGTGATCCATTTTGTTGCGGAGTGCCCTTACGAGAAGCGGGAAGACAATGGTGGCAAGCTCATCCGAAAAGAAAAATCCAAGTCCTTCCCTAACAAGAACAACTTCACCAAGAAGATTCCGACCAAAGGGTTGGTGGCACAAGAAGAATACCATGAGGATGATGATGATGATGATGAAGATGGTGAAGCCATGTCCATGGCCTCCGTTGCCATTGCCACAACTCCACGGGTGTCTCTCTTTGATTCAGCCAACGAGAACATCACCGCCAAGTGCCTCATGGCCAAAGCCACCAAAAAGGTAACCCCCAACATCAAAACTACCATCTTCACTAATCCTTCCTTGATGGATTGCATTGGTGAAAGTGAGAGGTCAAATGAGGAAGTAAATGAATTTGAGTCTTTTATGAGTAAGCTCAAGGGCAAATCCAAGAAGCACTTCGTTGCTCTCTTGGAACAACTTGGTGAAGCCAATGACATGATCGAGGCTCATGAAGAAACCATCTCTAAGATGGAAGGTCATAGTCATGACTATGCCCATGAGATATCGAATCTCTCTAATACACTTGAGGAAGAGTGTGTTCGTCGTTTGACTCTTGAGGAGTCACACAATGATGACCATGATAAATTAAAGAAAGATCTTGATCATGCTCTTGTTGTATCTCGTGTGCTCGATTCCGAGAAGGCTAAACTTGGGGTTGACCATGCTAGACTCAAGGAGGAGTTTGATATACTTGACAAGACTCACAAGGCCTTGAAGGGTGCTCATGCTAGCCTCAAGGAGTCTCATGATCAACTCCAAGTGAAGCTAACCAAGGAGAAAGCCACTTCTCCACATATGGTCTTAATTGAGAATGCAAATGCTACTAACCCGTGTTGTGAGCATGTGCATCTTGTGGAGGAGAATGCCAAGTTGAAGGAGCAACTTGAGAAAGGTCTTGTGTCTTGCATACAAGGTGAGAAGAATCTCAATGACCTTTTGAGCTATCAAAAGGAAGTTGTGGCCAAGGAGGGAGTTGGGTTCGCACCCAAGTCCAAGAACAAGAAGAAGAATGACAAGGCCAAACGACCTCCTCCTCTCAAGCAAACTTTTGTGAAGGAGGGAGAGGGTGCTTCTAAGGAGAAGAAGAACAATGTGAAGGGTGGTGATGTCAAAAAGGGCAATGCCACCCCTTCCAACAAAGCCGGTGACTTTAACCCTTCTTATGTGTTGTGTCATGCTAGTGATGGGCATGTTTATGCTAAATTTGTTGGTTCTCCTTATGAGTACATTGAATGGTCTATTTGGGTTCCTAAGACCCTTGTTACTAACATCAAAGGACCCATTACAAAATGGGTACCTAAAACCAAGCATTGATCTCTTGTAGGTGTTTGCTTCGGTGGGGATCATGGTTGCTCGATAGTGGAGCCACAAATCATATGACCGGAAGCAAGGACTTGGTGGTGGACGTGCACAAGATTCCATCTATGCCCACCAATGTCGAGTGGGGTGATGCCTCGTCTTCCAAGGTATTGGGTCTTGGCAAGGTTGTCATTTCTCATGATCTCAGGATCGAGAAAGTCATGCTTGTTGAGTCCCTTGCATACAATTTACTTTCCGTTCGTCAACTTGCACTCATGGGCTTTGTCACATTCTTTGATATTGATACCGTGGCCCTCTTGTGGAGCAAGACTCTTAAAGTAGCCTTTGTTGGGCATATCGAGAACGGTCTGTATGTGATATCGATTAACTTTTCGGAGCGACCCACTAAGACCGCGACATGCCTAATGGCTAAAGTTGATGTGGAGTGGCTTTGGCATCGCCGTTTAGCCCATGTCAATATGAGATCTTTGCAAAGTCTTCTCAAGGGGGGACATGTCCGTGGACTAATAAACATTAGCTTTGCCAAAGATCGTGCTTGGAGTGCTTGTATCGAAGGAAAGTTACATGAAAAGGCTCACCCTCCCACGACTATCATCTACTCGAAGAGACCCTTGGAGCTCCTTCACATGGATCTCTTTGGGCCTCCATTCTTTGATAGTCTTGGGGGTAGAAAATATTGCTTGGTGATTGTCGATGATTACTCAAGGTACACTTGGGTATATTTCTTCAAGAGGAAAAGTGAAACTCAACAAACTGTCATCAACTTTGCAAATGAAGCTCAATGTCAACACGATGAAAAGATCTTGACAATAAGAAGTGACAACGGCACCGAGTTCAAGAACTACACCTTGGATGAGTTTCTTACTGATGAGGGGATCAAGCATCAATATTCCGCACCATACACCCCTCAACAAAATGGTGTAGCGGAGAGGAAGAACTGGACACTGATGGATGCGGCAAGGACCATGATGGCAGAGTTCAAGTCTCCTTACAACTTTTGGGCCGAAGCCATCAACACCGTGTGTCATGCATCCAATCGACTCTATCTCCGCAAAGGCTTGAACAAGACTCCATATGAAATACTCACCAGTAACAAGCCCAACCTCAAGTACTTCTGGGTGTTCGGTTGTAAGTGTTTCGTTCTCAAGAAAGGTGTTCGTTTGTATAAATTTGAGGCTAGAGCTCATGAGGGCATACTTGTTGGTTATGCTACAAACTCTCATGCTTATCGTGTCCTCAACAAGTCCACGGGACTCATTGAGGAGACGTGTAATGTGGAGTTTGACGAGAATAACGGCTCCCAAGTGGTGCAAAGTGGTACTTGTGATGTAGGTGATGAAATTCCTCCCCAAGCCATAATAAGAACGGGTGTTGGTCATATCCTACCCATTGAGGAACCCCTTGTGGCCGAAGGAGAAGGACAATGCTCCACTCAAGTGGAGCCATCACCGACCCAAGACCCACACGCTTTCGAAGAACAAAGTGAAGGCCCTCAACCAAGTGAACAAGATCAAGGGCAATATCAACCTCAAGATGGTGGTGATCCACCAAGTGATGCCCAAGGTCGAGTTCTCCATTCCGAGCAAGTTCAAGATCAAGAGCAAGCTCAAGATCAAGAACAATCTCAAGACGGCGCTCAAGATGATCAAGTTTCCACTCCTCTTCTCACACCTGAGGAGGAATTGGAGCGTCGTGTCGCTAAGATTGCATCCAAGCTCACAACCAAAGGTCATCTCATGAAGAATGTGCTTGGAAGCCTAAGAAAGTGGGTAAGCACTCGTAGAATATTAGCAAACTATTGTGAACATCACATGTTTGTTTCTTGTGTCGAACCCCAAAAGGTCTATGAGGCGCTCGAGGATCCGAATTGGCTCAATGCCATGCATGAAAAACTCAACAACTTCGAGCACAACCAGGTGTGGAGATTGGTGCCAAGGCCAATGGGGAATCATAATGTCATTGGAACCAAGTGGATATTCAAGAACAAGCAAGATGCTCATGGGATCATTGTTCGCAACAAGGCTCGTTTGGTGGCACAAGGCTACTCTCAAGTCGAGGGTATCGACTACGGTGAAACCTTTGCTCCCGTTGCTTGTCTTGAATCTATTCGTTTGTTGATTGCTTATGCTTCTCATCATAACTTCAAGTTGCAACAAATGGATGTGAAGAGTGCTTTTCTTAATGGTCCTATTAATGAGTTGGTGTATGTCAAACAACCCCCGGGGTTCGAGGATCCCTATTTCCCCGATCATGTGTACCAACTCGACAAGGCACTCTATGGCCTTAAACAAGCCCCACGTGCATGGTATGAGCATCTTACCGAGTTGTTGCAAGATCATGGGTTTGAAATTGGGAAAATCAACCCCACTCTTTTTACTAAGAAGGTCAAAGGGGAGTTGTTTGTATGCCAACTATATGTTGATGATATTATCTTTGGTTCCCCTAACAAATCTTTCAATGAGGAATTTGTCGCTCTCATGACCTCAAAGTTCAAGATGTCCATGATGGGAGAGTTGAAGTTCTTTCTCGGGTTCGAAATCAAGCAAGGAAGAGAAGGCACCTTTATCAACCAAGCAAAATACACTCAAGACAAGCTCAAGAGATTCAAGCTAAGTGATGTCAAGCCGACCTCCACACCAA
The DNA here is from genome assembly GCA_021605145.1 of Aegilops bicornis. NCBI lineage: Eukaryota > Viridiplantae > Streptophyta > Magnoliopsida > Poales > Poaceae > Aegilops > Aegilops bicornis. The sequence goes on from CM038673.1 coordinate 74,960,125, forward strand.
TGCCCGTCAAATGCCAACTTGACATAGATCCCAATGGTAAAGCGGTGGATCAAAAGGTATATCGCTCCATGATTGGCTCCTTGCTTTACCTTTGTGAATCTAGATCGGATATCATGTTGAGTGTGGAAATTTGTGCACGGTTTCAAGCCACACCTAAGGAAAGTCACTATGTGGCGGTCAAGCGAATCTTTCGATATTTGGCTCATACCCCAAACTTTGGCTTATGGTACCCAAGAGGAGCCAACTTCAATCTTTTGGGCTATTCAGACTCAGATTGGGCGGGAGACAAAGTGGATAGGAAGTCCACCTCCAGAGGGTGCCAATTTCTTGGTTGCTCTTTGGTGAGTTGGTCTTCTAAGAAGCAAAGTTGTGTGTCTATCTCATCCACCAAAGCGGAGTATGTGGCTGCCGGTAGTTGTTGTGCTCAACTTCTATGAATGAGGCAAACTTTGAAGGATTATGGTGTCATGTGTGACGAAGTGCCTCTTTGGTGTGATAATGAAAGTGCCATCAAGATCTCTCTCAACCCGGTGCAACACTTCAAGACGAAGCATATTGAGATTCAGTATCACTTCATCCGGGATCACATTAGGCTGAGGGGAGATCAAACTCAAGTATGTCAACACTCATGATAACCTTGCAGATATTTTCACGAAGCCCTTGGATGAAGCAAGATTTCGCGAGTTAAGGCATGAGCTAAATATCACTGATTCGAGCAATGTGGCTTGAACCGTTGCATACCCCACCATACTCTTCATGATGTCTTGTTTAGGTGTAGGCATGGACATAGGGGGAGTGTTGTTCTCTCAATGAACTTTCCCTCCCCCCATTATGCATAAATTGATCAAGTCTTTCACATTAGCCATTTTTAATGGTACTTGTGCTTCAAAGATGAGTTTTGGTCATGGGCCCAAGGATAATTCTTCGCGGCGCCATACCATTCGACTCAAACATAGGTGGCTCCGGCCACCGCCCTTGTGCAAGAGTGTTTTCTTTATTGTGTGTTTCCTTTTGCCTTGCGCTTTCGGTTCTCCTAGATGCTTGAACTCTCCAAGGAGTGGCTTTTATTGTTTGCTTCTTGCACTCTTGGGGGCTTCATCATCATATTACAGTGTCTTGCTTCTATCCTAAGCCTTCTCATCTCAAGCCATATTTTCCAAATGTACACAAGTTTGATCTTTTGTGCATGGGCTGATGCAACTTGGCGGTACAACTGGTGGTCAGAGCGGTTCTACCGCTCTTCCACTGAGTTGTGTTGTCCCAGCGGTACTTCCGGTCTTGTACTAGAGGTTTTACCGCTCTTGCTTGTACTTGTACCTCTGGCGGTAGCACCAGTATTTGGAAGCGGTACTACCGCTGCTTCTGGCGCGGAAGTACCGCCCTCAAACACCGGCTAGCTACAGGAGCAGTACTACCACTCTTCAGAGCCGTACCAACAGCTGACATCTAGGCGCATTTATAAAGGGCGCGGGCTGAAGGGATATTCCATTTTCCCCTTCGCGCCAATCCCTCGTCTGAACCCTAGCCGCCGGTTGCTCCGCCCATTGCCCCAGCGCGCCCTCAGGCGTTCCGGATCGGTCGGACCTTCCTCGAATCCGCTCCGTGGAGGTCGCCTCCTTCCGATCTCCTACCATGGATACCGGTAATGCCCTGTTTCTTCTTGTTCTTAGCGTTCCTTTTATTGAATCCTTCCTCGAGGGCATTTCTTCTACTCCCGCATTTTTGGCCAAATGATTGGTGGGAGAGATCCTTATAAACTCCTTCATTTCTTGTGCGTAGTTAGAAGTAGGAATATTGCATCTAGATTCAAAGTAGGGTTGTACCTGTTCTTCAACTCGGTAGATCCGCTCTCAGCGGTACTACCGCTCCTTGCGAGCGGTACTACCGCTTTGGCGGTTCTACCGGTCGAACAACCAGAACAACCGCTTTCTCTGAACCCATCTGCACTGTTCTTCTTCTACTTACGAACTTGAGATTTATTCTTCTGATCTTGTGTACATTCCTCTCATCTTTGTTGGGGTCTCTGTGTGCTCTCTGTGTGCGTTTGCAGGTGGCTCTAGCTCTCGTGCTGCTCAGAAGCCTCAGAACACCAAGAAGAGGGCCCGTAGGGGCAAACCATCGGATGACAGTGAGGATACTCGTTAGGTTGTGCTCCCTACCAAGGCCACTCGTCGGGAGAAGTCTGCTGCTGCCAAGCAGCGTGCTGCGTTACCTATGCACAAATGGAAGCTCTCGAATTGGGAAAAGTTCCATTTCCAGGATCCCTACACCGTGCCGCCACATCCTCGGTGGAACAACCCTCAGTTCCGGAATGAGTTGCAGTTAAGGGTTGTGTCAGAAATTTTTGAGCACCACAAGAACAAGTTCACCCGGATGTGGTCCATTGACATCGATCAATGGAGGGACAACCTTGGTTGCTTTGGAGAGGCTCTGAAGATCTGTGAGGAGTTTGATTTGATCAAGCTCATGACTGTGAATTGTGACTTTGATGTGCAGCTCATTCATCAGTTCTATGCTACAGTCAACTTCGGCACCGGTGATGAGCCTCACCTATCTTTTATGTGCCGTGATGAGTTCTTTCATGTCCCTTGGAGAGCCTTCTGCAATGCTCTTGGCTATGAGGATACCGGGTTGAAGGGCCAAGGTGGTCTCCGTCCTCACGACCGAGCCCACCCCATGGACAAGGTGAAGCTTGCTCCTCTGTACATCCCGGGTCATGGTATCGTGGGCAAATCCAATGACCTTCTGCCAGTCTATGGAATTCTGCATCATGTGTTCCGCTGTGTGCTGCTACCCAAGGTTGGGAATCAAGACGATATTTATGGTTATCTTGTGGATTTGCTTGTGGCCATGAAGACCAAAAGGGGTTCCGATGCCACGTTTGATGTCTCCAAGTGGATGTGGGAGGAGATGTACAATATGGTGTGGTACTGCAAGGTACCGATCTATGCTCCGTTTGTGATGCAGTTTCTGAAATCTGTTTGGGTAGTCCGTAGGCCAGGAGAACCTCTCACCACTCGAGCTAATCTCATGGAGCATGAGGTTAAGGTGTCGTGGAATTGTCACGGCAGATGTCCTCTTGCAAGGACTTAGTCGTGGAGCCATCGCAACTAGGAAGCTTAAAGGGGTTAATCGGGACAAAGGACACAAGAGGGTTATACTAGTTCGGCCCCTTACGGTGAAGGTAAGGCCTACGTCTAGTTGGGTTGGTATTGCTTGGTGTTTCGATAACCAGGGAGCAAGATACGCTATGCCCGGCTCTCGGTGAGTTGTTTCCTACCCTAAGCCGCCAGCGGGTCGTCCCCTTATATACACGGGTTGACGCCCTGCGACCTATAGAGTCCCGGCCGGCTTATAGACAATGTCCGGCTTGGTGACTAGTTAATTCTACCTTATAATACAAGTCATGCCATCATGGCGGTTTATCACTATGGGCCTTAAGTCGCATATGGGCCTTAGACCCTTTATTAAACCGCCATCATCATGCTTGGTCTTGGGCTTCTTCTGATGAGTCTCTCCTTGTGTAACCCGGCCCCTCCTGGGCGGCTTACACAAATAGTCATATCCCCAACATTAGGCCCCAGATTGATTTGAACCGGTTCATGTCAATCTTAAAATACCTTGACAACCAGTCCTTCATCTTGATCGCGAAAAGGTCATAACCCGTCGTGACATCATCTTCTGGATCCGTGTTAACCCGCCATGACGTCATCTTCAATTAAATTCATATTTTACTCCGTCGTATCCTCCAACGGATCTTTGCCTTTACTGACCCTTCCGGAAACCGAGGCGTCGGGGCCGCTGGATAATGATGTTCGGTCTGCTTGTTTCTCGCGCCGTCTCAGTCGGCCTTCCCTTATAAATAAGCACGACCTAGGTCTTCCATTCTCCCCTCTTTCAGTCATCTTGTTCCTCTCGCTGCCTCTCTGTCTCTCGAGCTCCGCCGCCGCCGCCGTCGAACTCCCCATCTTCACCGACTCAGGCCGCTACATCAACCTGACTCTGACCAAAAATCGACGGCGAACCTCCGCAGCTCATCCACATCCATGAGTTCCTCTCCTTCCCTTTCTTAGATCTGTATTGGAACTTTTTTGAGTTCGTCGGTGTTCATCGCCGCCTGCTGCAAACCCTTGATAGTTTTTACCTCTAATGCCTTGTTAGATCATAAAAATAACGTAGAACTGCTGTGGTGATTGTTTGTGCTTAACTTGTATAGAAACAGATCTCATTTCCCTTGTTCGGAAGCCCTCTTCGAGTGTATAAGCTTCTCTGCACTGTTTTAGGTCTAGGAATTTCTCTTTCAGAGCAACTGTTTGATCCAAAATAACTTCGGAAAATTGTGAAACCTGTTTGTTCCACACTTAGCCAAAAACTGCATCTGTTGAATCTGTTTAGCCATGGTAATCCATACGGCCGGTTTAAGACAACACCGGTTGTCAGCCTCGCTTGTTCTGTCAACTTAAGAAAATTTAAGTGCCTTTGATGCCTGTAACAGTTTAAATATTACTGCATAGTTACCCATATGTCATTAGGCCCCTTCTTAAGCCGCCATTTGAATAAACTTAAAATGCTTTCCTCTGGGTTAAATTTGAACCGGAGCTTCTTATTTTGTCATAGGCTTCAATTTATACAATGGCACCCAAGGCCCCCAAAGCTCCTGTGACCTACAACTGGGTCAAATCCACTGTCACAGAAAGCACCTTGTCTGACTTTGTGAAATCCGGCCACCTGCCCAAGAGAGAAGTCATGTCTTATCGTGCTCCTAACCCGTCGGAGGAGAGGCCTCAACCCAAAGAGGGAGAGGTGATCATTTTTACGGATCACATGAACCGGGGCTTCGCTCCACCCGGTTCAAAATTCTTCAGGGATGTTTTGCATTTCTTCGACCTCAGACCTCAGGACATCGGGCCCAATTCCGTGTCAAATATTTGCAACTTCCAAGTTTTCTGCGAGGTGTATCTTGGAGAAGAACCTAGCATACTTTTATACAGGGAATTGTTTTACTTAAACTGGCAGAACGAACGGGCCAACGGTCCGAGTCTGGAACTTGGTGGCATCTCGATTCAGCGATGGAGAGATTGCCTTTTTCCTTATGCTAAACTGCCGAGTCATCCAAAGGATTGGAATCAGGCATGGTTCTACTACGAGGATACTTCTCCAGCTGACGAAAATCCTCTGCCCGGCTTTCGCGCCTTGCGCCTTGAATCCAACCACCCGCTGCCGGATAAACTGACTGCTATTGAGCGTCTGCCACTTGCTCCCACCATTAGCAAAATCAAAGCTCTTTTGTGAAACGGCTTAGATGGTGCTGACCTGGTCTGGGTTTGGGCCGCTTGGCGGGTGATTCCGTTAAGCCGCCACCCCGGCTTAATGTGCACCTACTCAGGCGAGAAGAATGACCCACTGCCTCATAGTCCCGACGACTTACCAGATGATGTGGTGGAGGCTACAACCCAGACATTGTTGAAAGAGGGCATAGTAACTAGTAACGCTTTTGGCTTACTTCCCTTCTGCAAGAAGAACCCAGCCCCCGCAGTGAGTCATCAATTTCAATGAATACTCTTTATTATTTGACACCTTGATTTTACTCATAATCCTTTATCATTTTTCACAGGCCGATGACGACTTCTGGAAGGTCAAATACGACCACGAGGCGGCAAAACAATCCAGAGCAGCAAAAAGAACTGAGAGGAAAGCCGCCAAGATGGGAACTTCAAGGAAAAGGAAGCCAAGCGCTTCCGATTTACTTAAATTGGATGATACTTCTGACGACGAAGAAGAGGTAACTTTTAACTCCCTTGACTCTTTATCATCACCTTGCCGACCCTTAATATTTCCAGGAGGATACAGGGAACAGCCAAGCCGTCGAGGAAGAGGTAACTATAATCTCCTCCGACTCCGAGCCCCTGCCGCGTCAGAAAATTCGAAGAGTGACCCGGAAAGTAAGATTTTCACATCCTTTGGCTTATCATCGACCTCAATTTCTTTTGAAGCAACAGCAATTTGAAAGCCGGAGGCAGACCCGGACCAGCAAGGATATAGAGCTCTCCTCCGGCTTACCTGACGTAACCAGGAAGCGTCGGGCTGAGGTTATCTCCGATTTACGTTCTGTTTACCCTTTGGCGGGTTTAATTCGTCAACCTCTCAATTCATCTGACTCCAATTATCAGGATACTTCTCCTTCCTCCGGCGAGTCTATGCAATCCAACATGCCGGCTTTCAAGACTGCCTCTGGGTAATCTAATTTTGTTTTCCTTATGCTTTACCTTACTCATACTTTTGTACTTACCCTTCTGCTTTGTCCACAGCGTGCAGGTGAAGCCCAGTAAGAGGGCAAAAAAGAATAAGCCGTCCCAAGACCCGGTCGTGACTAAACCGGAGCTTGGCAAAGCCGCTCCTGACAGTTCTACCCATGAGCCGCCGCCTGAACCAGCCTCTGACACTCCAGTACCAGCCTCTGATCCTCCCGCCGCAGATACTCTCAACAGCTCTGACAACCCGGAAACTCCTAGCCCGGCCAAGACAATTGATCCGGAAGTTGAGATTCTGAAAACTCAATTTGTTGAGCCGGGGCAACCCACTATCCTGGCCAAGTGTTCTGCCAAGGAGGCTTCTGGAATGCCGAAAGGCCAAGCTGGATATTGCTGACTATACTCATTTAAGTATTGGAGATATAGTCTCTGGCTATATCAACCAAGTACATAGCAGCCGTGACCTGGAAATTAACTTGGTGAAGCAAATCTGACAAAAATCTAAGGTACAACTTATGCTACTTTCCTTAATCATACTTACTGTATCAGCCCCCAAGTCTATTGCTTATGAATGAATATGCTGTAGACTTAGAAACCTGCTTAGCACTGCCTTGTCCGGTTTATATGAAGATATTTAACCCGGGTGTAACATGATACCTTGAATTTGCAATACACATTATCCCTCAAGTGTCAAGTATCTTTGCTTGCAAAGTGCTTGGGACTTAGTTTCTCATGAACCGGCATTGTACATTAAAATTCTTCAGCATACATTAGCCCCCAAGTGTCAAGTACCTTTGCTTGCAAAGTGCTTGGGACTTAATGATGGCTTACCATAATTTTGACTATAACCCGGCATCAACGCAGGCCACCACAAGTCGATTTGAGTCAGAGATTGCTGACCTGAAGAACCGCCTGGCAGCTCAAGAACTTGAAATTCAAAAGGCCAACTCCAAATTTGCATTCAGCGTCTCTGAACAAGAGAAATTGAAGAAGAATTTTGATGCGGAGAAGAAAATCTGGGCTGATGAGAAGGCCTCACTGGTGACCCGGGCCGAGACAGCAGAAACTACACTTGCATAAGCAATAGCCGAGCTGTCCGGCTTAAAGCGCCAGATATCTCAAATGGTCTCAGCAATCTTCGGTAAGTTACTATACATAACTTTAAATATCGCAATTCTTCCTTTGATGACTATTTTAATTGTCATCTCCTACAGCCTATATATTTATAAATGCAGGCCCTGTGAGCACAAACCTTAAGCTAACATGTTGATCAAGTGAAGGCGGTTTACACTCTGGTGGAGCAACAGACGTCGGGTCTAGCGATGCTTTGGCCGTTGTGGCTTTATCAAATGACGTTCCCCATCTCCTGCTAGATGTGCTAAAGCGGCTTGCCGTGCTACCCAATGGATCCAAGAGCTAAGACGGGCATCTGCCAGGACCGGGGCCATAGCTGCCTTAAGCCGGGCCAAGGCGTTGCTTCCAGAGTTAGACCTGGCAGACGTTGCTCTTGGATACCCCAGCTTGAAGGAAGATGGATCTGTATTCGACGAAACAGACTTTACCGCCTGTGTGAGAGTCGTACATCCTGTGACTACCATCATTGCGAATGATATTGATCTTTCCAAGTATCAACCGGGCTATGATAGCGAGAACCGGAGAATTCCAACACCTCACTATGATGACGTCAGCCTGATCCCTCCAACTCGTAAGCACACCTTTGCCCCTGAAGTTGACCTAGCCGATTTAATAGATGATGAAGCTGAGTTTGAAGCCTTAAGCGGCATTGGTGGACCTCGTCAACCTTCCGGGACAGGGCAGCGAGCGGAGGCGGAGAAGGATAACCCGGAATCTTCAAGCCCACCAAAGGAGTGAACCGCCAGGCGTTATGACTTTGCAAAAACAATGCTTCATTATTCAGACTCGGGGAGTCTTGTAATAGGGTAGAAAAAACCTCTCAACTATGTCATGCCTTCGCGCATGTTTGTGGCGCTTAATACTTTCATAAGCCGCCATCGCTATATACTTCCAGCTTATGTTGATCTTTCCTTGATGTTAAAAACTTTCTTGCTTCATCCTGCGTATAAAACAAAACAGAATTCCCTTGGCGACTTATCGCATCTGGGGTCATATAAAGTATTGATAACCCGGAGTCTGAATCAAAACATCATATAAAGGCCGGATTATGATTATAATCACAATAGCATACCTCTGATCTTTTTGGTATTCTCGCCGGCTTATGTGACCAAATCATGAGAGTGAATTTAACTCCTGAAAATTGGCACATATGATGTTCTCCTGGCCCCTAATAACATTTCCGCTTTACAAAGTATAATGAATAATAAACTGAATTTTAAAAAAGGCCTCTGATTCAAATACGATCAGTGAATCGTTCCAAAGGGGTTAAGCTAAGATTCAGATACGATCATATAGCCCCCAGTGGCTTTGGCGATGCCGATCAAGTGGGTATCGACATCTATGTTCTCTTTGGTTCGAATACGACCTATGTTTGAACAGGAAGCCCCCAAGTGACCATGAGAGTTGTTTAATTATGCTTATTCGAATACGATCCACGTCAGACCCAAAGGGGTTAAGCTATGATTCAAATATGATTAAGAAGCCCCCAAGTGGGTTTGGCAGTATGCCGATCAATTGGGTATCGGCAGCTATGTTCTCTTTGGTTCGAATACGACCTATGTTTGAACAGGAAGCCCCCAAGTGACCATGGCTAGATTCAGATATGATCATAAGCCGGACCAAAGGGAAAGCCGGATTCAGATATGATCCGCTCCCTGTTGGTTGTTTCCACCACCTGGTAAAGAAGATATATAAACCTTTGAGGGTGAAAAGGAAAGAGGTCCTGCTTTATTGCTTTATATAATATATACATTGTCAAAAAAGGAAAAATATTTATATATCTTGAGAGCCGGTGGCTCAAGTATAGTAAGGCCGAAGATGAGCTATGTTCCACGGCCGGCGGGTCTCTTCCTCCGACTTACGTGAGTCTTTGTGCTCTCGAACATCGATAAGATAGTATGACCCGTTGTTCAGATTCTTACTGTCCACAAAGGGTCCTTCCCAAGGAGGGGATAGTCTGTGCATATCAGACTGATCCTGGATGAGCCGGAGCACTAAGTCACCTTCCTGAAAGGCTCTGCTTCTAACCCGACGGCTGTGATAGCGGCGCAGGTCTTGCTGGTAAATCGTCGAGCGGGCTATTGCCAAGTCTCGCTCCTCATCCAACAAGTCAAGTGCATCCTGACGAGCTTTTTCGTTATCAGCCTCAACATAAGCCGCCACGTGGGGTGAGTCGTGTCAGATGTCACTTGGCAGAACTGCCTCTGCTCCGTACACCATGAAGAAAGGTGTATAACCTGTAGATCTGTTAGGCGTTGTGTTGATGCTCCACAGTACAGAGGGCAGCTCCTCCACCCAACAACCCGAGTTTCTTTGTAAGGGGACCAAGAGCCGGGCTTGATGCCCTTCAAGATCTCTTGATTAGCTCTCTGCTTGACCATTAGATTGAGGGTGAGCAACAGCCCGAAACATCAAGCCGGATATGTTCTCATTGATGTAACTCTTCCATGGCACCCTTGGAGAGATTAGTACCATTATCGATTATGATGCTTTGTGTGGAAAACCAAAACGAAAGATCACCTTTTTCATGAACTGAACCGCCGTGGCTGCATCACACTTACTGACCGGCTCTGCCTCCACCCACTTTGTGAATTTATCCACCGCCACCAAGAGGTGTGTCTTTTTATCTTTGGACCTCTTAAAGGGTCCAACCATGTCAAGCCCCCAGGCTGCAAATGGCCAAGTAATTGGAATCATTCTCAACTCTTGAGCCGGCACATGAGCTCGTCGTGAGAATTTTTGACAGCCATCACATTTGCTGACCAGATCCTCCGCATCAGCATGAGCCGTCAGCCAATAAAAACCATGACGGAAAGCCTTGGCCACCAGAGATTTTGAGCCGGCATGATGATCACAATCTCCTTCATGGATCTCATGAAGTATCTCTTGACCCTCCGTAGGTGACACAAAACGCTGAAACGCCCCAGTAACACTGCGGTGATGTAGCTCGCCATGAACAATTGTCATAGATTTGGACCGCCTTATGATTTGTCTCGACAAGGTCTCATCCTCAGGCAACTCTCCCCAGGTCATATAGGCCAAATACGGGACTGTCCAATCCGGGATAGCGTGGAGAGCTGCCACCAGCTGTGCCTCCGGGTCTGGCACTGCTAGTTCTTCCTATGTAGGCATTTTGACAGAAGGGTTATGCAAAACATCAAGAAATGTGTTAGGCGGCACTGGCTTACGCTGAGATCCCAGCCGGCTTAAAGCATCAGCCGCCTCATTCTTCCTCCGATCAATGTGCTCCACTTGATAACCTTTGAAGTGCCCAGACATAGCACCAACTTCACGACGATAAGCCGCCATAAGGGGATCCTTGGAGTCCTACGTGTCTGAAACCTGTTGAGCTACGAGGTCTGAAACGCCCAAGCACCTTACCCGGCTCAAATTCATCTCTTTGGCCATCTGGAGACCATGGAGTAAGGCCTCGTACTCAGCTGCATTGTTAGTACAGGGAAACATAAGCCGTAGCACATAACAAAAAATTTCACCTCGAGGGGAAGTTAAAACAACTCCAGCCCCCGAGCCTTCTAACTGCCTGGACCCATCAAAGTGAATAGTCCAATATGTGTTATCCGGCTTCTCCCCAGGTGCCTGCAACTCTGTCCAATCATTGATAAAATCCACCAGGGCTTGAGACTTGATAGTAGTCCGAGGCATGTATTTCAAAACCATGGGGTCCAAGCTCAATGGCCCACTTGGCGACTCGTCCTATGGCCTCTCTATTCTGTATGATATCTCCTAAAGGGGCAGAGCTTACCACAGTGATAGGATGACCTTGGAAGTACTACTTCAGCTTCCGGCTTGCCATAAACACTCCGTAAACAAGTTTCTGCCAATGTGGATACCTTTGCTTGGACTCAATGAGCACCTCACTGATGTAGTAAACCGGCCGTTGAACCGGATGCTCCTTGCCCGCCTCCTTGCGCTCCACCATGATGGCCACACTGACGGCTCGGGCGTTAGTAGCCACATATAACAGCAATGGCTCTCTATCAATAGGGGCAGCAAGGACCGGCGGCTCAGACAACTGCCTCTTTAAATCCTCAAAGGCAGCGTCGGCATCACCCAGATAAAAGCATCTGTTTTCTTCATCATCTGATATACCGGCAGGGCCTTCTCACCTAACCGGCTTATGAACCGGCTTAAAGCGGCAACACGACCCGCCAGTCGCTGAACATCATTGATGCACGCCGGTTTGGCCAAGGAGGTGATTGCCTTGATCTTCTCCGGGTTAGCTTCAATGCCTCTGTTTGAGACCAGAAAACCCAGAAGCTTGCCTGCAGGTACACCAAACACACACTTGTCTGGGTTAAGCATCATCCTATAAACCCGGAGGTTATCAAAGGTCTCCTTTAAATCAGATATCAAGGTTTCCTTCTCCCTGGATTTCACCATGATGTCATCCACATAAGCGTGAACATTGCGCCCAATTTGACTGTGGAGACAGTTTTGTACACATCTTTGATAAGTCACCTGGGCACTCTTGAGCCCAAATGGCATAGACACATAGCAGAAGGCTCCAAACGGAGTGATGAAAGCCGTCTTCTCCTAGTCCTTAACTGCCATTTTGATCTGATGATATCCAGAGTAAGCATCCAAAAAGCTCAACCGCTCGCAACCCGCCGTAGCATCGATGATTTGATCAATACAGGGGAGGGCAAAGGGATCAGCCGGACAAGCCTTATTTAAGTCCGCGTAATCCACACACATCCGCCAAGTGCCGTTTTTCTTGAGTACCAGCACCGGGTTATCCAACCACTCCGGGTGAAAAACTTCCACGATGAACCCAGCCGCTAAGAGCCGGGCGACCTCTTCCCCAATAGCTTTCCGTCTTTCCTCATTGAACCATCAAAGAAATTGCCTGACCGGCTTATACTTTTGATCAATATTAAGAGTGTGCTCAGCGAGTTCTCTCGGGACACCCGGCATGTCAGAAGGTTTCCATGCAAAGGTGTCCCGGTTCTCACGGATGAACTCGATGAGCGCGCTTTCCTATTTAGGATCCAAGTTGGCGCGATCTTTGAATCGCTTGGAAGAATCGCCTGGAGTAAAGTCAACAAACTTTGTTTCAGCGGCCGATTTAAACTTCAACGCCGGGTCATGCTCTGTAGTTGGCTTCTTTAAAGAGGTCATATCCGCTGGGTTAACATTATTTTGGTAAAACTTTAGCTCTTCCGCTGCACAAACAGACTCAGCATAAGCCGCGTCGCCTTCTTCACACTCCAAGGCTACCTTACGACTCCCATGCATAGTGATGGTGCCCTTGTGACCCGGCATCTTGAGCTGCAGATAAACATAACACGGTCGTGCCATGAACTTGGCATAAGCCGGCCGCCCAAACAGAGCATGACATGGGCTCTTGATTTTGACTACCTCAAACGTCAATTTCTCAGCCCTGGAATCATATTCATCTCCAAAGGCCACCTCCAATTCAATCTTACCGACCGGGTATGCCGACTTACCAGGCACCACACCATGGAAAACGGTGTTGGACGTCCTTAAATCCTTGTCAGTCAAACCCATGCGTCGAAAGGTCTCGTAATAGAGGATGTTGATACTGCTACCTCCGTCCATACCTTGGTAAATTTATATCCACCGACTGGCGCCACCACCAAGGCTAATCGGCCCGGATTATCAAGCCGGGCGGGTGATCTTCCACTCCATACAATAGGCTGCTCGACCACCTCAAGTAACGAGGAACTGGCTCAACAGAGTTCACGGCCCTTTTCCGAACCTTCCGGTCTCGCTTGCATAAACTAGTGGTGAACACATGATATCGCCCACTATTCAGCTGCCGGATGGCTTTGATAACCCGATTGCTGTCTTTGTTGTCCCCCTTGACCAGGCTGCTGTTGATTATAGCCGCCTTGACTTCCCTGAAAGCCGGAACTTGAACCACCGCCCGGGTCATGAAAGCCGGCGGCCCCTGAACCGCCGCCCGATCCATGATTGCCATCAAACATGTTGGAATTATTGAAAACCTTCATGATCGCGCAATCTTTCCATAAGTGGGTGGCGGGTCGTTCCCGGGTGCCGTGTCTCGGGCAAGGCTCATTGAGAAGCTGCTCAAGAGATGGGCACGACCAGCCGGATCGAGGCGGTTTTCCCTTACGTCTCTGATTGTTACCCTGTGCATTGGCATTGGCCACAAACTCCGGGTTACCCTCCGCCTTACGCTTGTTGCCTCCTTGATTTGTCGGGTTATGTTGCTGACCTTTCCATTGCCGTTCTTCTTTCCCTTCCCTGTCTTTTCCTCATCAGACGCGGGATCCTTGGTACTATCAGAATCGGCGTATTTGACTAAAGCCGCCATCAGCGTACCCATATCATTGCAATCACGCTTAAGGCGCCCCAGTTTCTGCCTCAGCGGCTCAAAGCGGCAATTCTTCTCCAACATGAGGACTGCAGAGCCGGCATCCATCTTATCGGACGAATGTATTATTTCCTTGACCCGACGCACCCAATGAGTTGTGGATTCACCCTCCTCCTGCTTACAATTGGTCAAGTCCACAATTGACATAGATTGCTTGCAAGTGTCCTTGAAGTTCTGGATAAATCGGGCCTTTAGCTCTGCCCATGAGCTAATGGAATTGGGCGGTAGACCCTTTAACCAAGACCGGGCCATTCCGTCTAACATCATGGTGAAGTACTTAGCCATTGCTGCGTCGCTGACCTCCAGTAGCTCCATGGCCATCTCGTAACTTTCGATCCATGCTTCAGGCTGTAAGTCGGCCGTGTAATTCGGCACCTTTCGAGGTCCCTTGAAGTCCTTGGGTAGACGTACATCCCGCAGAGCCGACACCAAACAAGGAAAACCACCGATTCTAGTAGCCACTCCTGCTCCAACAGAAGTCGTCGGATACTTTGGGAGATCTTGATGAGCCGCCTGCTGAGCCGCTAGCTGGGCCGCCCGCTCGTCCTCCTGGCGTATTTGGTCTTGCACCGGGTTATAGCCACCGGGTTGGTTACGACACTGGGCATTGCTTGAGAAAGCTTCTGACTCCATGTGCCAGCTGTAACTCGGACTCCGATTTTGACGATGCGGTGCTAGCCAAGGCGGAGGAGTTGAATGAATCTTGTCCCGGCTGTAAGAATAGGTCTCTTGCTGCGCCAAGGCCGTCTGAATAAGTTCTCTGATCCTCCGGGTCTCCACCGCCGTCGGATCATCACCGTCCACTGGGAGAGCCGCCGAATGCGTCGATTCTGCGATTAAGTTCTCCATGGGGTTGGAAAAGTGACCGGTGGTATTGGTACATAGCGGGCGGGGCCATACTCCCATGCGGAGGTGCCATCTCTTGAAGCTGAGCCCCCGCTCCGGCTGTTGCGAACTAGTCTGCCCCGGGCGGGTTGCTAGGGCCGGCACCGGGTGTAGCGAAAAGGTTCCGAGGGTCGTAAACCGGAGGCAAACAGGATTGAGTTTTCTGGTGTCTCCTTCTCATTACCTCATTAGATGCGTTCAGGCTCATATTAAGCTGGAATGCCTCTGACTGGAGCCGCTGCGTCCGTGCATCTAAAGCCGCTCGTTCTGTAGTTAACCTGGTGTCCTCAGCTTCCAAGGCCTCCTTGGCTCGAGCTATCGCTTCACGCACCTGTGCCACCTCCGCGTTATGCTCATCTTGATTTGCAGGAATAACTGTGGCGGTTAACAGGGCCGTAAGCTTATCCATGAGATCCATCAGTATCTGAGCCGGCGGGCGCACAGGGCCTCCTGCCCTGGCCGCTCCTGACCCGGATGTTATTGCCATAGCAGCCGTAGAGTTTTGGCCGGGTTGGGTCCCAGCCATGAAGACTCCTGCCCAGCTTGGCGGCTCATAGGGGTCCGGAATACTGGAGCCATCGGAACAGCCCCCCAGCACGCCATCTTGTACTTGATATAACGAATCTGTTGAACCAGCGGACGAATCATCATCCGAGGGGACGGCCGTCTCACCACCATCTTTAGATCCTTCAGAAAGTTCTGCTCCCTGGACGCAGCCCACGAAGGCACGCTTCATGACAGGTTGAGCTCGGACGGGTCTCGCACGCTGAGCCATGTCGATGAGGTCGGTGCAGTTGTCCGGCTCAGAGCCCGGCTCACCAATCCGGTCGATGAAAACGTGGATTCCGCTGAAGGGGACTCGGTACCCGTACTCAATTGAGCCGGCGTCGGGGCCCCAGCCTTCGTCGTTGATGTAGATCTTGCCGCGGCGACTCTTGGTCATCCGGCCAACCACGTATCCCTTGAACCCTTCGAAGCTGCCCTTCAAGAACTCAAATCCACCGTGCGCTGGCCCCATGGTGGGCGCCAACTGTCGTGGAATTTTCACGGCAAATGTCCTCTTGCAAGGACTTAGTCGTGGAGCCATCGCAACTAGGAAGCTTAAAGGGGTTAATCGGGACAAAGGATACGAGAGGGTTATACTAGTTCGGCCCCTTACGGTGAAGGTAAGGCCTACGTCTAGTTGGGTTGGTATTGCTTGGTGTTTCGATAACCAGGGAGCGAGATATGATATGCCCAGCTCTCGATGAGTTGTTTCCTACCCTAAGCCGCCAGCGGGTCGTCCCCTTATATACACGGTTTGACGCCCTGCGGCCTATAGAGTCCCGGCCGGCTTATAGACAGTGTCCGGCTCGGTGACTAGTTAATTCTACCTTATAATACAAGTCATGCCATCATGGCGGTTTATCACTATGGGCCTTAAGTCGCCTATGGGCCTTAGACCCTTTATTGAACCGCCATCTTCATGCTCGGTCTTGGGCTTCTTCTGATGAGTCTCTCCTTGCGTAACCCGGCCCCTCCTGGGCAGCTTACACAAATAGTCATATCCCCAACATAAGGTGTTGAGGAAGAAGAAGCATAAGACTCCTCGTTTTTCTAGGGCAACCAGGAGGATGTGTATGCTACCTCGGACGACGATGACTTTGAGTTGGAGGCTGGGGCCCAGCCCACTTGGGTTGAAAAGCCGACTACCAAGATCAAGAAGACTTTTTGCTTGCAGACTCATATTCGTAAGAAGGCATGCCGGGCTCATGTTCTTTGAGAAGATGGCGCGTCATGAGCAGATTGATTGATGAAGCACCTTAATGTGCCAGATGTGAAGAGTGGCTCTGAGAAGACCATCACTCCTGAGGATTCGTGGTGCTTGGAGAACTGCCAGTGGTCTGATGAAGAGCCTGCTACCTCTACTGTTCGTGGTCCTAAGAGTGTTATCGCGGAGTCTGAGGGATGAGGAGTCTGAGGGTGCTGATGATGCTGATGATTCTGACAGCTCTGCGGCAACTGGCGAGGAGATCTGCTGAGCCTCGGGGCATTAGTTTTGCTCTTTTCCTTTTTGGTGTCTTGATGCCAAAGGGGGAGAGAGCTCTATTAGGTCACGGGAGTTGCATGGGGGGTTCTTTTGCAGTTGTTCTTGTGCGTTCATTTGCAGTTGCTCTTTCTAGTGTCTTGTGAAATTTTCCTATGTTGTGACTTTGTGCATGGTGTAAGACATGCGTCCCTTATCTATTTATCTGTGCACTGTTCTGTCAGTAAAGCTTGCATGCTAATGTTCTGCTAATACGTGCTTTATGTATGGTATTGTGTTTCGCTGTCACTAGTTGGTCTATAAAATCTAGGGGGAGCATTGATCCTAGTGTGAG
The DNA here is from genome assembly GCA_021605145.1 of Aegilops bicornis. Lineage (NCBI taxonomy): Eukaryota > Viridiplantae > Streptophyta > Magnoliopsida > Poales > Poaceae > Aegilops > Aegilops bicornis. The sequence goes on from CM038673.1 coordinate 74,977,134, forward strand.
CATTTTGCAATTCAAAGCAAACTCTAAATAGTGCTCACACTCAGGGGGAGCACCGTCTATATTTTCTATATCTCCCGTGCCTTTCGAGTGGTTGTCATCATCTACCGAAAAGGAGAAGATTGTAAGGGCATCTTTTGCCTTAGGGTTTTGGTGATGATGACAACACTCTGTGGACTAATCGTGCGTCCTAGTTTTCTCAGGTACACAATGTGCGGCGCAAGACGGTTAGGCCTTCCCTCTATATGAATCGAAGACGGAGTTTCCGATGCTTTTATTTCTTTGGTCGTAGGATATCCGTATCTTTAAGAGGGAATCCACATCAGAAGGTATTGGGTGAATCTCTACACGTACACATTCTGTGCACCCACCATATACCCTCCGTTCGAGGAGAGAGAGGTTCCCAAAGTCCTCTATGATTGTGCAGTTGTGCCCATGGTGGTAGTACCACTCTCTTGAGCGGTTGTACCACTGGCATGCAGTTCCGATAAAACCACCGCCCCAAGTACCGCTCAGGGGTGACACCCTTCTGTATCGGGTACGGTGGTAGACCGGTGGTGGAACGGAAGTTCCGGTTTGTCTTGACAAACCGGTACTACCGGTGTTCAGGGCGATAGTACCGCCTGAAATTCCACCGCCCAGGAACTGCTGGCCCAGCGGTAGCTCCGGCCCTACCACCGCTCTAACTACCAGTCTAGGGTGAAAATCTACTGATTGGGTAGCGATAGTTGAGCGGTGGTGGAACGGTAGTTCTGGTTTATTCCGATATACCGGTACTACCGGTTGCCCCACCAGAAGTACTGCCTTGGTGCCCTAGCAGGGGTTTCCCGCATTCATCGGTTATACCGGTGATCCTTGCGGAAGTACAGCTCCTATGTGTTTCTGCGCATAACAGTTGGATCTGAGGGGACCCTATTTAAGGAGGTGCTTCTCCCACCTTGAAAGTGCAACTATCCCTGGGTGGTTTTGGTAATGATTAACAACATATAGCTCATTGAACTAATGCTATTTCAAGATGAATATTTCAGGAAAGTTCAATGATTGGCATGGCATGGATTAGGAATGTGGACCCCTCAAAATTCTAAGGACAAACGATTGGCTCAAGCTCTAAAAGCTCAAGACTACATTTTCTATTTTAGTGATCCAAGATCACATCCTCCATAGGAAAGCCAATACTATTAAAAGGGGATGAGGTGTTGCTTAATGGCTTGCTTGCTCAAAATGCTTAGTGATATGCTCCAAAAACCCTCAACCACTTTCTCATATCCACATATGTCCCAAACCAAAAGTCAAACTCGGCCCCACCGATTTGATCTATCCGGCGCCACCGAGTTCATTTGACATAGCCACTGCCGGAAACCCTAGTCACTTCGATCTCACTGATAGAGATCTCGGTCTCACCGAGATGGGATTGCAAACTCTCTGTTTCCCTTCGTAACATTTCGGTCTAACCGAGATGAGAGATCGGTCACATCGAGTTTGCAATGCAAACTCCATGTTTCCCTTTCATAATGTTTCGGTCCCACCGAGATGAGCGAATCGGTCCCACCGAGTTTGCCAGACCAACTCTCTGTTAGCTTATTACCAAAGTCGGTCCCATTGAGTTTGTGTAATCGGTCTCACCGAGATTACGTTATGCCCTAACCCTAACAAAGTCGGTCCCACCGAGTTGACATGTCGGTCCCACCGAAATGCCTAATGGTCACATTATGAACTAAATCGGTCTGACCGAGTTTTCTGATTCGGTCCCACCGAGTTTGGTGAATTGTGTCTAACAATTAGATTTTGTGTGGAGGCTATATATACCCCTCCACCAATTCTTCACTAGTGAGTAAAGCCATCAGAACAAGCCTACACTTCGAGCATTCATTTTTTGAGAGAGAACCACCTACTCATGTGTTGAGGCCAAGATATTCCAATCCTACCATATGAATCTTGATCTCTAGCCTTCCCCAAGTTTCTTTCCGCTCAAATCATCTTTCCACCAAATCCAATCCTATGAGAGAGAGTTGAGTGTTGGGGAGACTATCATTTGAAGCACAAGAGCAAGGAGTTCATCATCAACACACCATCTATTACCTTTTGGAGAGTGGTGTCTCCTAGATTGGTTAGGTGTCACTTGGGAGCCTCCGTCAAGATTGTGGAGTTGAACCAAGGAGTTTGTAAGGGCAAGGAGATCGCCTACTTTGTGAAGATATACCCTAGTGAGGCAAGTCCTTCATGGGCGATGGCCATGGTGGGATAGACAAGGTTGCTTCTTCGTGGACCCTTCGTGGGTGGAGCCCTCCGTGGACTCGCGCAACCGTTTGATACGTCTCCAACGTATCTATAATTTTTTATTATTCCATGCTATTATATTACCCGTTTTGGATGTTTATGGGCTTTAATTTACAGTTTTATATCATTTTTGGGACTAACCTACTAACCGGAGGCCCAGCCCGAATTGTTGTTTTTTGCCTATTTCAGTGTTTCGAAGAAAAGGAATATCGAACGAAGTCCAAACGGAATGAAACCTTCGGGAGCGATCTTTTTGGAACAAACGTGATCCAGGGGACTTTGAGTGGACGTCAAGCAACAGAGGAGGCAGCCACGAGGATGCCCGGCGTGCCCCCATCCTCGTGGGCCCCTCGAGCGTCCACCGACCTACTTCTTCCTCCTATATATATACCCACGTACCCTGAAAACATCCAGGAGCACCATGAAAACCTAATTGCACCGCCGCAACCTTCTGTATCCGCGAGATCCCATCTTGGATCCTTCGCAGGCGCTCCGCCGGAGGCAGAATTGACCAGGGAGGGCCTCTACATCATCCCCAAGGCCCTTCCGATGAGTTGTGCGTAGTTTACCACAGACCTTCGGGTCCATAGTTATTAGCTAGATGGCTTCTTCTCTCTCTTTGAATCTCAATACAAACTTCTCCTCGATCTTCTTGGAGATCTATTCGATGTAACTCTTTTTGCGGTGTGTTTGTCGAGATCCGATGAGTTGTGGGTTTATGATCAAGTTTATCTATGAGAAATATTTGAATCTCCTCTGAATTCTTTTATGTGTGATTAAGTTATCTTTGCAAGTCTCTTCGAATTATCAGTTTGGTTTGGCCTACTAGTTTGATCTTTCTTGCAATGGGAGAAGTGCTTAGCTTTGGGTTCAATCTTGCGGTGTCCTTTCCCGGTGTGAGGGGTAGCAAGGCACGTATTGTATTGTTTCCATCAAGGATAAAAAGATGGGGTTTATATCATATTGCATGAGTTTATCCCTCTACATCATGTCATCTTTCTTAATGCGTTACTCTGTTCTTCATGAACTTAATACTCTACATGCAGGCAGGAGTCGTTCAATGTGTGGAGTAATAATAGTAGATGCAGAATCGTTTCGACTACTTGTCACGGACGTGATGCCTATATACATGATCATGCCTAGATAATCTCATTACTATGCGCTTTTCTATCAATTGCTCGACAGTAATTTGTTCACCCACCATAATACTTATGCTATCTTGAGAGAAGCCACTAGTGAAACCTATGGCCCCAGGGTCTATCTTTTATCATATAAGTTTACCATCTACTTTTATTTGCATCTTTTACTTTTCCAATCTATATCATAAAAATACCAAAAATATTTATCTTATCATATTATCTCTATCAGATCTCACTTTCGCAAGTGGGCGTGAAGGGATTGACAACCCCTTTATTGCGTTGGTTGCGAGGTTCTTGTTTGTTTGTGTAGGTGCGTGGGACTTTTGAGGAGCCTCCTACTGGATTGATACCTTGGTTCTCAAAAACTGAGGGAAATACTTACGCTACTTTGCTGCATCACCCTTTCCTCTTTAAGGAAAACCAAGGCAAGCTCAAGACGTAGCACTGTTACCCTTTGTGGGTTGAAGTCTCCATCAACGTAGATGTACGATAGCACCACCTATCGGAACCGCGCCAAAAATCTCCGTGTCAACATTGCGTTTGCTCCCTCCAAACCCCTCCCTTTACCTTCATATGCAATGATTTATATTCCGCTGCTATACTCTTAGAATTGCATGTGTAGGTTGATTGCTTGACTTGTGCTAAGTTGCTAAAATCTGCCAAGACTTAAAATTTGGAAAAGGATAGATTTTTATTTGGTCAACTAGTCTAATCACCCCCCCCTTCTAGACATACTTTCGATCCTACAAGTGGTATCAGAGCTACGGTCTCCATTTGCCTTGATTTCCGTAGCTTTTGGTGATCATAGGCTAGGTTTCACAACCTAGGAGAGTATGGCGTCTAGCGAGGGAAATTACCACCGTAGAGGTCCTTACTTTGATGACACTAATTTTGCTAGTTGGAAGCATAAGATGAAAATGCATATTCTTGGACATAACCCCGCCGTTTGGGCTATTGTGTGTATTGGCTTGCAAGGTGAATTCTTCGATGGGAGAGATCCGAACCGTGAAGCTACCGCGGAAGAGTTGAAGATGTTGCAATACAACGCTCAAGCTTGTGATATTCTCTTCAAAGGATTGTGCCCCGAAGAATTCAACAAAATCAGCCATCTTGAGAATGCAAAGGAAATTTGGGATACTTTGATTGATATGCACGAAGGTACCGACTCTGTCAAGGAATCCAAATTGGATGTTCTTCAAAGTCAACTTGACAAGTTCAAAATGAAGGATGGTGAAGGTGTCGCTGAAATGTACTCTAGGCTTGCTCTCATCACAAATGAGATTGCCGACTTAGGAAGTGAAGAGATGACCGATAGATTCATCATCAAGAAGATTCTAAGAGCCTTGGATGGAAAAATATGATACCGTGTGCACATTGATCCAAATGATGCCCAATTACAAAGATCTCAAGCCAACGAAAGTCATTGGAAGAATTGTTGCTCATGAGATGTCACTCAAGGATAAGGAAGAGCTTCACAACGAGTCAAGTGGTACTTACAAAGCCTCATGTGATGCTCCTACATCATCAAGTGAGAAACAAACCTTCAATGAAGAATTGAGCCTAATGGTGAAGAATTTCAACAAGTTCTACAAGAGTAGAAGCAAGGAAAGAAGTTCCAAGTCAAGGTCCTACAATGACAAAAGATCTTCGAGTCGTGAACATAATTTCTACAATTGTGGAAGACCCGGACACTACTACAATGAATGTACGGCTCCCTACAAAAGGAGAGAAGATTCACCTAAAAGAAGAAGTAGAAGAGAAGAATCACCGCCAAGAGAGAGAAGGAGTAGAGATGATCATTATGAATGAAGAACCTCCCAGAGAAGCAAGGATTCGGAAAGGAAGGACAAATCATCAAAGAGATACACAAAACAAATACATCAAGCTCACGTTGGTGAATGGGTATCCGACTCCGACTCCGACCATCACTCCGAAAGAAGTTATCACTCCGACTCCGAATATACTCAAGATGAAGGTGTTGCCGGTCTAGCACTTGTGTCAACCAACTCCTATGACATATTTGATTCACCAAATGAAGGAATTGGAAGATGCTTCATGGCTAAAGTCCCTAAGGTAACACACCCCGAGTATGTTGATTTCAATAGTGATGAAGATGACTTGCTAGGTGATGATGGTTTACTTATTGACAACTCTAGTGATGAATACTATGATGAAACGTCAATTAATCATGCTAATCAAGATAAAACGAATGACGATGATAAGAAAGAGATTGAGCGTCTAACTAAAGAACTAAACACTCTTAAGTTAGCTCAAGAAACTACCTTGGAAGATCATCGAGAACTTATAAAAACTCATGAGAAGTTACGCTTTGAAAAGCTCAACCTAGAGCAAGAGCATGAGTTTTTAAAGGCAATCAATGATGATCTTCGCAATAAAAGTTCTTCTTACATTGCCAAGTGTTTACTCTTTCTACTTACATGCCACAAGTAAAATCTAGCAACAAGAACAAGAAAGATTCTTCCTCTAGTGGTAACAATAATCATGCTAAATCCAATGTTGTTGCTTCTAGTAGTTCTCTTGATTCCACTAATGATTCTCTTAGCCAAGTTATACTTGAGCAAGAAAATAGCTTATTGAAGGGAATTATAGAGAAAGGTGTTTAAAAGATCCTTGCCGGAAGTAAGCAATTTGAGGAAATTGTACGCAAGCAAGGAAGGCACCGGAAGAATCAAGGTGTTGGTTTTGAACGAAAGTTCAATGCCAATGGAGTTGAGTGGGAAGAAGATCAATACCCCTAGATGAAGTTTTTTCCTCAACAAGAGAAGTATGATCCCATTTCTTTCCAAGGGACACAAGCTCAAGATGATCTTCCACCACAACACCACAAGCAAAAAGGCAAGGATAAGCTTCAAGAGGAGATTGATGCATTTGAAGAAGCTCCCAAGGCCTTGGTCAAGTGGGTTCCCAACACTACACCAAGTTCTACTTCATTAAGTACAACTACAACCCCAAGGATTCCCATCAAGATGATGTGGATCCCGAAGAAGAAGAACGAGTGAGTTCTTGAGGGTGACTCCGCCAACACACTTCACTCATATCATTTTGGCAAGAGCAAGTGCAAACAACTTCCATATCTTTCACTAGTTCAAGGAGTCACAAACCCTCTCTTGTTGGTAAGACAAGGTACAAGGTAACCTAATGCTTTCATGGACATCATCTTGTGTGTACATCATTCTATGTCTATGGATATCCTTGTTTGTTCCTTGTGGGACTAACCCGTGTAGGTATTGAAAGTGCAACTCACTCCAATGGATTGCTCCTAATGATCTACATCAACATTGAGCGTCCACATCTTCAACACCTACATGAAGTCATCATCGACAAAACCCAAGGTTAGTTCATCCCTCTTAGGGGGGATATCACATCTAGGGGGACCTTTACTCTAAGACTTGAGCTAAAGCAACTCTAATGGTGTGAACACAACAATGCTTTATGTAAAAGTGGTAACCCACTTGTGCTTAAACGATGAGTATGACCTATGATCAAATGTTCTCATTTGACTCCTAAGTCAATATACTCTTATATAGATGACCTAGTCATCGCAAATTGCTTGATAGATGCTAGAGTGTTTGTGCATGCTTTGCCACATATTTTATTTGCCATTTTATTGTGTGAGCATGTTGGTTGCATACTTTACTCATCCAAGGACATCCACTTGTTGCTTTGATTATTTGGCTCTTTCTCTTTTTGCCAAGTGGATGGACAAGAATGCCTAAGAACCTTTTCTAAGCTATCTATGCTTTTCTCGTCTCAAACTCTATTCATGCTACATCACAAAGTTTGATCAAGTCAGATTCGAACCACTCTGTGTGAGGAGCACTCGGAGTCCCCGATTCATCATAGACTTAAACTTCCAAAACCTCTTTATGTACTTCGGTCTGATCGAGTCATCCATTTCGGTCACACCGAGTTCACTAAGTTGATCTAGGTTTTCATCTCGGTGCAACCGATTTGAACATTTCGGTCACACCGAGTTGCAGTTGTTGGAAATATGCCCTAGAGGCAATAATAAAGGATTATTATTATATTTCCTTGTTCATGATAATTATCTTTTATTCATGCTATAATTGTATTATCCGAAAATCGTAATACACGTGTGAATACATAGACCACAATATGTCCCTAGTGAGCCTCTAGTTGACTAGCTCGTTGATCAATAGATAGTCATGGTTTCCTGACTATGGACATTGGATGTCATTGATAACGGATCACATCATTAGGAGAATGATGTGATGGACAAGACCCAATCCTAAGCATAGCACAAGATCGTGTAGTTCGTTTTGCTAGAGCTTTTCCAATGTCAAGTATCTCTTCCTTAGACCATGAGATCGTAACTCCCGAATACCGTAGGAGTGCTTTGGGTGTACCAAAGCGTCACAACGTAATCGGGTGACTATAAAGGTGCACTACAGGTATCTCCGAAAGTGTCTGTTGGGTTGACACGGATCGAGATCGATTTGTCACTCCGTGTTACGGAGAGGTATCACTGGGCCCACTCGGTAGTGCATCATCATAATGAGCTCAAAGTGACCAAGTGTCCGGTCACGGGATCATGCATTACTGATGCGAGTAAAGTGACTTGCGATAACGAGATTGAACGAGGTATTGGGATACCGACGATCGAATCTCGGGCAAGTAACATACCGATTGACAAAGGGAATTGTATACGGGGTTGTTTGAATCCTCGACATCGTGGTTCATCCGATGAGATCATCGAGCAGTATGTGGGAGCCAACATGGGTATCCAGATCCCGCTGTTGGTTATTGACCAGAGAGCCGTCTCGGTCATGTCTGCATATCTCCCGAAACCGTAGGGTCTACACACTTAAGGTTCGGTGACACTAGGGTTGTATGAATATGAGTATGCAGCAAACCGAATGTTTTTTGGAGTCCCGGATGAGATCCCGGACGTCACGAGGAGTTCCGGAATGGTCTGGAGGTAAAGAATTATATATAGGAAGTGCTATTTCGCCATCGGAGAATTTCGGGGTTACTGTATTGTCTGGGACCACCGGAAGGGTCCCGGGGGTCCACCGGGTGGGGCCACCTATCCCGGAGGGCCCCGTGAGCTGAAGTGGGAGGGAACCAGCTCCTGGTGGGCTGGTGCGCCCCCCACTTGGGCCCCCTTGCGCCTAGGGTTTGAAACCCTAGGGTGGGGGGGGGGGGGCGCCCCACTTGCCTTGGGGGGCACTCCACCCCCCCTGGCCGCCGCCCCATTGGGAGATTCAATCTCCAGGGCTGGCGCCCCTCCCTGGGGGCCTATATAAAGGAGGGGGAGGGAGGGCAGCCGCACCCTTGCACTTGGCGCCTCCCTCCCCCTGCTACACCTCTTCCTCCTCCGTCACGTGCTTGGCGAAGCCTGCCGAGTGCCGCTTCTCCACCAACACCACGCCGTCGTCTGCCGCTGGAGCCATCTTCCTCAACCTCTCCTTCCCCTTGCTAGATCAAGAAGGAGGAGACGTCATCCGCTCCGTCTGACGTGTGTTGAACGCGGAGGTGCCGTCTGCTCGGCACTCGGTCATCGGTGATTTGGATCACGGCGAGTACGACTCCATCATCCACGTTCTAGTGAACGCTTCCGCATGCGATCTACAAGTGGTATGTAGATGCAATCTCTCTCCCATGACTCATAGCTTAGATGAACTCATAGATGGATCTTGGTGAAACCGTAGGAAAAAAATTAATTTTCTGCAACGTTCCCCAACAGTGGCATCATGAGCTAGGTCTATGCGTAGTTCTCTATTGCACGAGTAGAACACAATTTTTTTGTGGGCGTAGATCTTGTCAACTTGCTTGCCGCTACTAGTCTTTTCTTGCTTCAGCGGTATTGTGGGATGAAGCGGCCCGGACCGACCTTACACGTACGCTTACGTGAGACAGGTTCCACCGACTGACATGCACTAGTTGCGTAAGGTGGCTAGCGGGTGTCTGTCTTTCCTACTTTAGTTGGAGCGGATTAGATGAAAAGGGTCCTTATGAAGGGTAAATAGAAGTTGACAAAAACACGTTGTGGTTATTCGTAGGTAAGAAAACGTTCTTGCTAGAACCCAATTGCAGCCACGTAAAAGATGCAACAACAATTAGAGGACATCTAACTTGTTTTTGCAAAGAATTGTCATGTGATGTGATATGGCCGAAGTTGTGATGAATGATGAATGATATATTGTGATGTATGAGATCATGTTCTTGTAATAGGAATCACGACTTGCATGTCGATGAGTATGACAACCGGCAGGAGCCATAGGAGTTGTCTTAATTATTGTATGACCTGCGTCATTGATTCAACGCCATGTAAATTACTTTACTTTATTGCTAAACGTGTTAGCCATAGTAGTAGAAGTAATAGTTGGCGAGCAACTTCATGGAGACACGATGATGGAGATCATGATGATGGAGATCATGGTGTCATGCCGGTGACAAGATGATCATGGAGCCGAAGATGAAGATCAAAGGAGCTATATGATATTGGCCATATCATGTCACTACTTTATATAATTGCATGTGATGTTTATTATGTTTATGCATCTTGTTTACTTAGAACGACGGTAGTAAATAAGATGATCCCTTAGAATAATTTCAAGAAAATGTTCCCCCTAACTGTGCACCGTTGCTAAAGTTCATCGTTTCGAAGCACCACGTGATGATCGGGTGTGATAGATCCTTACGTTCACATACAATGGGTGTAAGACAGTTTTACGCATGCATAAACACTTAGGGTTAACTTGACGAGCCTAACATGTACAGACATGGCCTCGGAACACAAGAGACCGAAAGGTCGAACATGAGTCGTATGGAAGATACAATCAACATGGAGATGTTCACCGACGATGACTAGTCCGTCTCACGTGATGATCGGACATGGCCTAGTCGACTCGGATCATGTAACACTTAGATGACTAGAGGGATGTCAAATCTGAGTGGGAGTTCATTAAATAATTTGATTAGATGAACTTAATTATCATGAACTTAGGTCTAAAGTCTTTGCAAAATATGTCTTGTAGATCAAATGGCCAACGCTCATGTCAACATGAACTTCAACGCGTTCCTAGAGAAAACCAAGCTGAAAGATGATGGCAGCAACTATTCGGACTGGGTCCGGAACCTGAGGATCATCCTCATAGCAGCCAAGAAACAATATGTCCTAGAAGCACCACTAGGTGATGCACCCATCCCAGAGAACCAAGATATTATGAATGCTTGGCTGTCTCATGCTGATGATTACTCCCTCGTTCAGTGCGGCATGCTTTACAGCTTAGAACCGGGGCTCCAAAAGCGTTTTGAGCAACACGGAGCATATGAGATGTTCGAGGAGCTGAAAATGGTTTTCCAAGCTCATGCCCGGTCGAGAGATATGAAGTCTCCGACAAGTTCTATAGTTGTAAGATGGAGGGAAACAGTTACAAGGGTGAGCACATACTCAAAATGTCCGGTTGCACAACCGTCCCAATGGACATTAACCTCCCGGATGAGGCGGTCATTGTGAGAATCCTTGATCCTCCCACCAAGCTACAAGAGCTTTGTGATGAACTACAATATGCAGGGGATGGTGAAGACCATTCCTGAAGTATTCTCAATGCTGGAAGTCGTGAGAGGTTGAAATCAAGAAAGAACATCAAGTGTTGATGGTCAATAAAACCACTAAGTTCAAAAAGGGCAAGGGTAAGAAGAACTTCAAGAAGGACGGCAAAGATGTTGCCGCACCCAAGCAAGTTGCCGGAAGAAGTCAAAGAATGGACCCAAGCCCGAGACAGAGTGCTTTTATTGCAAAGGGAAGGGCCATCGAAGCGGAACTGCCCCAAATACTTAGCGGACAAGAAGGCCGGCAACACTAAAGGTATATTTGATATACATGTAATTGATGTGTACCTTACCAAGACTCGTAGTAACTCATGGGTATTTGATACCGGTGCCGTTGCTCATATTTGTAACTCACAGCAGGAGCTGCGGAATAAACGGAGACTGGCGAAGGACGAGGTGACGATGCGCGTCGGGAATGGTTCCGAGGTCGATGTGATCGCCGTCGGCACGCTACCTCTACATTTACCTACGGGATTAGTTTTGAACCTCAATAATTGTTATTTAGTGCCAAGTTTGAGCATGAACATTGTATCGTGATCTCGTTTAATGCGAGATGGCTACTCATTTAAATCCGAGAATAATGGTTGTTCTATTTATATGAGAGATATGTTTTATGGTCATGCTCGATGGTCAATGGTTTATTCTTAATGAATCTCGAGCGTAATATTACACATATTCATAGTGTGAATACCAAAAGATGTAAAGTTGATAACGATAGTCCCACATACTTGTGGTAATCGCCGCCTTGGTCACATTGGTGTCAAGCACATGAAGAAGCTCCATTCGATGGACTTTTAGAGTCTCGATTATGAATCATTTGACACATGCGAACCATGCCTTATGGGCAAAATGACCAAGACTCCGTTCTCCGAAACAATGGAGCGAGCAACCAACTTATTGGAAATCATACATACCGATGTGTGCGGTCCAATGAGCGTCGAGGCTCATGGAGGATATCGATTATATTCTCACTCTCACCGATGACTTGAGTAGATATGGGTATGTCTACTTGATGAAACACAAGTCCGAGACCTTTGAAAAGTTCAAGGAATTTCAGAATGAGGTAGAGAATCAATGTGACCGAAAAATAAAGTTCTTACGATCAGATCATGGAGGAGAATATTTAAGTCACGAATTTGGTACACACTTAAGGAAATGTGGAATCGTTTCACAACTCACGCCGCCTGGAACACCTCAACAGTAATGGTGTGTCCGAACGTCGTAATCGCACTCTATTGGATATGGTGCGATCTATGATGTCTCTTACAGATTTACCGCTATCATTTTGGGGATACGCTCTAGAGACAGCTACATTCACTTTAAATAGGGCATCGTCTAAATCCGTTGAGACGACACCGTATGAATTATGGTTTGGGAAGAAACCTAAGCTGTCGTTTCTAAAAGTTTGGGGATGCGATGCTTATGTCAAGAAACTTCAACCTCAAAAGCTCGAACCCAAGTCGGAAAAATGCGTCTTCATAGGATACCCTAAGGAAACCATTGGGTATACCTTCTACCTTAGATCCGAAGGCAAGATCTTTGTTGCCAAGAACGGATCCTTTCTTGAAAAAGAGTTTCTCTCGAAAGGAGTAAGTGGGAGGAAAGTAGAACTCGATGAAGTACTACCTCTTGAACCGGAAAGTAGTGCAGCTCAGGAAAATGTTCCTATGGTGCCTACACCTACTGGAGAGGAAATTAACGATGATAATCAAAGTACTTCGGATCAAGTTGCTATTGAACTTCGTAGGTCCACAAGGACACGTTCCACACCAGAGTGGTATGGCAACCCTGTCCTGGAAATCATGTTGTTAGACAACGGTGAACCTTCGAACTATGAAGAAGCGATGGCGAGCCCGGATTCCAACAAATGGCTTGAAGCCATGCAATCCGAGATAGGATCCATGTATGAAAACAAAGTATGGACTTTGACAGACTTGCCCGATGATCGGCCAGCGATAGAAAACAAATGGATCTTTAAGAAGAAGACAGACGCGGATGGTAATGTCACCATCTATAAAGCTCGACTTGTCTCTAAGGGTAATCGAGAAGTTCAAGGGATTGACTACGATGAGACTTTCTCTCCCGTAGCGAAGCTTAAGTCCGTCCGAATCATGTTAGCAATTGCCGCATACTATGATTATGAGATATGGCAGATGGACGTCAAAACGGCATTCCTTAACGGTTATCTTAAGGAAGAGCTGTATATGATGCAGCCGGAAGGTTTTGTCGATCCTAAGAATGTCGACAAAGTATGCAAGCTCCAATGATCCATTTATGGGCTGGTGCAAGCATCTCGAGTTGGAACATTCGCTTTGATGAGATGATCAAAGCGTTTGGGTTTATCTTGAGACTTATGGAGAAGCTTGCGTTTACAAGAAAGTGAGTGGGAGCTCAGAAGCATTTCTCATATTATATGTAGACGACATACTTTTGATGGGAAATGATATAGAACTCTTGGACAGCATTAAGGCCTACTTGAATAAAAGTTTTTCAATGAAGGACCTTGGAGAAGCTGCTTATATATTAGGCATGAAGATCTATAGAGATAGATCGAGACGCCTCATAGGTCTTTCACAAAGCACATACCTTGATAAGATTTTGAAGAAGTTCAAAATGGATCAGTCCAAGAAAGGGTTCTTGCCTCTTGCAAGGTGTGAGATTGAGCTCGGCTCAATGCCCGACCACGGCAAAAGATAAAGAAGAGATGAGCGTCATCCCCTATGCCTCGGCCATAGGATCTATTATGTATGCCATGCTGTGTACCGGACCTGATGTAAACCTTGTCGTAAGTTTGATAGGAAGGTACCAAAGTAATCCCGGCAAGGAACACTGGACAGCGGTCAAGAATATCCTGAAGTACCTGAAAAGGACAAAGGACATTATCGTGGAATTGTCACGTCAGATGTCCTTAGTGTCAGGACTTCGTCGCGAGGCCAACGCATCTATGTGGTAGCTTGAGAGGGGTTGAGCGGAATCGAGAGACGCAACACAAGACAGGGATTTAGACAGCCTTGGGCCCCGGAAACATCATCCGGTAAAAACCCTACATGCTGTTTGAGGCTAGGTCTCATTATGATCATGAGGGAGTCGCCGTAAACCGGCTCTCCTCTAGTTGTGTCTAGCCCTAGATATTGTTGTTTGCCTGTAGCTTCTCCTCTTTGGGGAGCCCTGCCCCTCCTTATATATGTTGAAAGGGCGGGTTACATGTGGAGTCCTATTAGGACTAGGACTAGCCTATCTTGTATTACAAGTCGGATACAAGTCCATGTCTTAGCTCCTTGTAAGACAAATATTCCTCACGCCTTTCCTCTTAAACCGCCCACCGTAGTTGAACCGGCCTTCATGAACCGCCAATCAGGCCACCGGTCTTGCCGCTCCTCGACCCGCTGCCGGATTACCAATGAACCATAAACCGCCGGGTCGCCAAAGTGAACCGCCAAGTGTCGTGAGTTCTTCAGTAATCGCCAAGTCCGGCCGGGTTATACTTCCGGCGGTTTACGCCAAGGGTATATCCTCGACATTAGCCCCCAGTTTAATTTGGATTTATCCATGTTAAACTGATCCTGTGAAATAAACACAAGAACAAACTTGACAGGTTATGCTCCGGTTTAAGAATTCTTGTAAACCGGCATCTGATCATCCTTAAATCCTTGTCATTTCCTCCTTATATAAAATCCGGTTTAATAGGCCAGCTTCATAATCAACTTGCTGACATTGGTTTCTCATAGAAAATATATTGTGAAGGATAACTCCTTTGATTCAACTCCCAATGCTTAAAAACAATATCGGTCCTTGAAATATTCATCCAATCTTCACCGGTTTAAGGCGTAAAACTTGCCGGTTTATCATTGCCAAGATCACCGGTTTATAAATATTGATGGTACCGGGTCATGATTGTTGCGTACATCGGTTCATGATTGTTTGCCAACGTCGGTTCATGATTATTAATGACGCCGGGTTGCAGCCACGTAGGCCATAATGATTGGTGACGCCGTCAACCTAGTTTGCTCAATCGGAGAATTTGAAAATATTTCCTCGATAATAATATAATATCTGTAGCCCCCAAGTCTTTGAGCGTAACAAAGTGGTAGCTTAAGACTTTGCTTCAATATAAATACTGCCACTTTCAAAGAAATCCGGGTTGTTCATCCCAAAGTGACTAGCAAAACTGAATACTCCATACTATGTAGCCCCCAAGTGTCGGGTTGTCACGCTTGCGACAACACAGGACTTGTAATTGTCTTATACTAATAAAAACTTCCACCGATGTAGCCCCCAAGGGCCGGGTCATTATGTAATAATGAGCAGGGACTTTGTAGGTGTAATCATGTAGATTTGAGCAATGATGTGTAGCCCCCAAGGGCCATTTCGATAAGATAATATTGAGCTGGGACTAAATATAGACTTCAATGATAATAACATCATATGATGTAACTCCCATCATGGGACTTGAATCCACGTCCACAAGGTTAAGAGCCTTGTGCTTTACCAACCGAAAGCAAAGGACCCTTCCATATAATGAATAAAAAGCTTTGTACCTTCAACTGTTGACAGGAGCAATTGATAGCCCCAAGTGTCATGGTGCATGCTTGCGGCGACATGAGACTTGCACATTTGATGTAATCTCAATTTAAATAATGTAGCCCCCAAGTGCCGGGTCGTAAGCCCTGCGACTCGGGACTATTCCTTCAATTGTAGAATAAATCATATCCATTAATAATATGATAACCATTGCGCTTAAAAGCGACTTTGAAAACCTCAATTATAATATTGGGTATTGATAACCATAATAAAAATCCAGCCATGTTGGCTATTAAAGATAACATAATCTGTATGAAAAACCTTATTCATTCAATACCATAATGAAAATTCAGCCAAGTTTGGCTATTTGAATAATATAACCCAATGATTTGTGTTTACGATTCCAATGGCGCAATCCAAATAGGTAATCGCGACTTATAGTCCAAAGCCAGGCCGGGTTAACAAACACCGGATAATTTCTCATCATATACTGGCGACTTATCGTCTTAAAGCCAGGCCGGTTTAATAAACACCGGATAATTTATCATCATGCTCTATTCAACCTATCTCTGCATACAACAAGTTTAAAGTGTCCTGGCGGTTTACCACCGGACGGGTCATAATGCCCAACAGATAACCCAGGTTTATAACCAAGGCTGCACTTTAAGAATAATCAATGAAATATATCATACCGTGACATTGAATCACATCATTGGTTTACCAATTTTTTGTAGTAAGGGTGATGACCCCAATCTTGAGTAATGATAACTCCTTTCATCTTGTGTCGGTTTATGATAAAACCGTGCGGGTTGTGATAAACACCGGTTTAACCATATATAATATCTTGGCGACTTATAGTCAAACCAGACCGGGCGGATAGTCTCCGGATTATGATTTGATCATGTCTTGACAATTTGTAATTGGAAGTCAAGCCGTTAATGAACACCGTTTACTCCATATATAAGATGGTTAAAATCAAACCGGGCAAATAGTCTCCGGATTAGGATTTGACCGTGTTCCGTCAATTTGTAATTGACAGTTTGAACCGGATTAATAATGTCGGTTTGAAAACACAACAAAAGAAATAATTTAAAAGAGAACAAAATTCAAGCAAAGGCAAATATAAAACCATTGCAAATGAGGCTTTGAGCCGATCAAGAGGCATTACCATGGTCGGACACGACCAAGCCCCCAAAAGGCGTAGCTATGGTTCGAGTCAGCCAGTCCCCAAATGATGCATTGGCATTACGCCGATCAAGAGGTGTAGCGATGGTTCGGGTTCGACCAAAGCCCCAAGTGATGCCGTGGCACTAGGCCGATCAAGAGGCGTGACTATGGTTCAGACGTGACCACAAGTCCCCAAGTGATGTTGTGGCTTTTACCTACCAAATGGCGTTGCTATGGTTCGGACACCGACCAAGGCCCCCAAGTGATCTTGTGGCATTGCGCCGATCAAGAGGTGTGACTATGGTTCGAGACATGACCAAGCCCCCAAGTGATCAATAATATGATAAGCCAATAAGGCATGATACCCATGTTTGAACGGCATCATGGCAGCAGGTCCTCTTTGGCACCTTTTAACTTTTTGCAAGAGATAAATCCTTCTTGAACCGGATTTTGAACCGGATATTGAGAGCTTCAAAGCTTTGTGGGAGACATCTTTCCCTTGAACCGGATGTTAAACCGAATCTTCATTTTCAGCCAGAAATTTTTCTGACGGCCTTTAAACTCGAACTTGCGAGAAGTTAATTCCTTTTTGAACCGGACATTGTTAAACCGGATTTGAGAGCTAAAGAGCTTTGTGAGAGAACAGATTTCCCTTGAGCTGTATTTTAAACCGGAATCTTCATTTTGAACCGGAAATTTTTCTGATGGCCTTTAAATATTTGCCAATAAAAAAGTAGCCTCCAGGGCCGGGTTATCTTTCCCTTCAACGACCCGGAGCTCCCGAGTCATGTCACTGTAGCCCCCGAGTTTTAAGACGACTCGAGGAGTTGGCTTGAGACTCTCCATATTTGACCATGATATAAACCGGTATGAGTCATTCAAAATCCCAGTGACATAACTTGTCCTGCACTGGAGAACTTGTCCTGCACTGGAGGGGCAGGGCTCCCCTTGAGCCGGATTTTAAACCGGAATCCTTTCTGATGATCCGGAACTTCTTGCTTGAGCCGGGATTTTGTAACTGTCATATACTTATTAAGGCGGAAATTTTCTGACGGCCTTCAAATAACGATAGCCTCCGGACCGGGTTATCTTTCCTCCATCGTCTGGGGTTCTTAAATTTCTTGGCAAGATTTGCTTAGTCATGTCATCGTAGCCCCAGTCTCAAGGTGACTCGAGGAGTTGGCTTGAAACTCTCCATATTTGGTGGTTCACGACTCATTGGTGTTGATAACACGATGCAAATCCACGTAAGGTTGTGATGACTGCGGCGGGTTATAAATGATCCCGTATGAGCCGTGTCAAGACCTTCGCCAATGGTTCCTTCCAACTGGCGATTTGAAGTTAACCAAACTGTAGTGGCGGCGATTTGTGCGCCTGCCCATTGAGCCATCCAAAGGTAAACGGTGGTTGATTGTATATGATAATTTGCCTCCTTTTGTTGAAAGAAAACCGGGCTACCCAAGCTGTGACTTGCTCATACTCAATAAACAGCTCATGCGGACAGTGCGGCCCGGTATGTTGATGTAGACCAGGCCGCGAGACGGACGACAAAAACGACCGCAACATCAGAGACAGCTCGGATAGATGAGTCGGTCGTGGCATTGTGAACCGGTGCGGACGGGGAAGATCGGCACCGGTATTGTAAACCGGCACGGATGGGCGAGTCAAACACAGGCACGGTCCCGGCAAGCTGATGTAAACCGGGCCGTAAGGGCGGCGTCTTGCACGCGTCCATTCACCGTGTAATGTGACATGGACGAACACCGGGCAGGACGCTGCCGCCAGGTGCCGTACCCATGGTATAAACCGCGTTTATAATGAATAATTGTCCTGCATACAATATTGCGCACCAAGGCAAAGATAAACTGCTCTTTGACAAAAATAACATGCACTAATAAAATATATTTTAGATGGATATCACTGATGTGCTAAGCCGAAATAATCCGCCATGAAATTTATGATCGCTAGGTGTATTTGAAGTAAACTTACGGGTGAACGGCCGTGGCGTTTGTAAGCCGGTGCGGAACAAGTGAACCGGCGCGAGGGCGGACAGTGAGTCGGTGGCATTTTGATGTAAACCGGCACCGTGATACACGTGTCCGTGAATGGCATAAAAAATTGTCCTGCGTAAAAATATTACAGGACAGAGTAATTGTTCCTTGATAAAAAACAATAATTGTTTAATAAAATAAACTTTAGATGGATACCACCTGACTCATCCGGACAGTAAATGAGTCGGCTGTGGCATGAGCCAGTGCGGACAGGGAAGCCGGCACCGGTATTGTAAACCGGCACAGACGGGAGAATCGGCCGCGACGCTGTAGGCCGGCGTAAACACGCGAGTCGGCGGCGCGCGACAGTTGTAAACCGAACAGCGGCGGCGATTTGCACGTGTATTCGCCGAGCAACATGGCACGGAAGAAAACCGATGTAAAATTATCTTTGGCGCGCCCTCCATATCCGTGGCATAGCTATACCGTGGTCATGGATAATTATCCTGATGTTTGAACAAGAGATGATCTGGTCATATCGCCATAAACAGTAAGCCATTGTCCTGTTTTCTTGGACAAAATATAACTTGTACGTCTGGCCAAACACACGCGACGCGTTGGTCATGCCGTAGCTGCAGCGGTGGGGAACGGCCGTCAACCCAGCGGGTTTGACTCGATTGTGGATGTAGTACATAGACTTGGCAAGATGTGCTAGTATGGTAACTAGACTTTTGGATTTGTTGGATGCATGTAGATGTAGCATCGATGGTCTTCCCATGAGTCGTTGTTTGTTTCAACTTTCTCGTGTAGTTGACTTGCTTTTGGTAGTTGATGTACCAGTCCGTCTCGGGATTGATTTTTCTAGCTGCAACTTTGATGGTAGTGGCACGCGGTTTGACAATGGTCACCTCAACAAACAAATGACCGCCGCCTTGGCAATTTTCCGTGATAGAGAATCCTGTTGGCCCGTGCATTCTAGCAGCACCCTCGAATCAATCTGGTTTCGGATTAGACTGCTCTGTCGGTCTTGTCAACTCGGCGAATTCGCTGGTTTCCTCGTTGAGCTTGGTCCTCCTTGGTCCCGGCGCCTTCCAAAGAAGAAACCAAGATCAATCTGGCTCAGATTTCTTAATTGTACAAGGAACAACGCCTGTCGGTCTCGGTGGATCGTAGGATGGTAGTAGCGAACGCACATAAGCGTAGCGATCCTAAATCTTCTTGAACCTTAACCTTGCACTATCCGCTCCAAAAGTTAATCACGATTCAACGATGAATTTTACCGCTCGCTCAAAGTTACCCTATGCCGGGTTATCCTGCTTGCCTCTTCTTCTTCTTCTTCTAGTCAACTGGGAGCTTCTCGATCCATATGAGAGATCCCTCCAAGAACTCAACACCACCGTGCGCAGGCCCCACGGTGGGCGCCATATGCTTCTCGTTTATGGAGGTGACGAAGAGCTCGTCGTAAAGGGTTACGTCGACGCTAGCCTCGACACAGATCTGGATGACTCTAAGTCACAAACCGGATACGTGTATATGTTGAATGGTGGAAGCGATGGTAAGTGCAGCTGCAAGCAGAGCGTCGTGGCGGGATCTACATGTGAAGCGGAGTACATGGCAGCCTCGGAGGCAGCACATGAAGTAATATGGGTAAAGGAGTTCATCACCGACCTAGGAGTCATACCCAATGCGTCGGGGCCGATCAAACTCTTCTGTGACAACACTGGAGCTATTGCACTTGCCAAGGAGCCCAGGTTTCACAAGAAGACCAGGCACATCAAGCGTGCTTCAACTCCATCCGTGAAAATGTTCAAGATGGAGACATAGAAATTTGCAAAGTGCATACGGATTTGAATGTCGCAGATCCGTTGACTAAACCTCTTCCACGGGCAAAACATGATCAACACCAGAACTCTATGGGTGTTCGATTCATCACAATGTAACTAGATTATTGACTCTAGTGCAAGTGGGAGACTGTTGGAAATATGCCCTAGAGGCAATAATGAAGGATTATTATTATATTTCCTTATTCATGATAATTGTCTTTTATTCATGCTATAATTGTATTATCCGGAAATCGTAATACACGTGTGAATACATAGACCACAATATGTCCCTAGTGAGCCTCTAGTTGACTAGCTCGTTGATCAATAGATAGTCATGGTTTCACGACTATGGACATTGGATGTCATTGATAACGGATCACATCATTAGGAGAATGATGTGATGGACAAGACCCAATCCTAAGCATAGCACAAGATCGTGTAGTTCGTTTTGCTAGAGCTTTTCCAATGTCAAGTATCTCTTCCTTAGACCATGAGATCGTGTAACTCCCGGATACCGTAGGAGTGCTTTGGGTGTACCAAACGTCACAACGTAACTTGGTGACTCTAAAGGTGCACTACAGGTATCTCCGAAAGTGTCTGTTGGGTTGACACGGATCGAGACTGGGATTTGTCACTCCGTGTTACGGAGAGGTATCACTGGGCCCACTCGGTAGTGCATCATCATAATGAGCTCAAAGTGACCAAGTGTCCGGTCACGGGATCATGCATTACTTAAGATGAGTAAAGTGACTTGCGGTAACGAGATTGAACGAGGTATTGGGATACCGACGATCGAATCTCGGGCAAGTAACATACAGATTGACAAAGGGAATTGTATACGGGGTTGTTTGAATCCTCGACATCGTGGTTCATCCGATGAGATCATCGAGGAGTATGTGGGAGCCAACATGGGTATCCAGATCCCGCTGTTGGATATTGGCCGGAGAGCCGTCTCCGTCATGTCTGCATATCTCCCGAACCCGTAGGGTCTACACACTTAAGGTTCGGTGACGCTAGGGTTGTATGAATATGAGTATGCAGCAAACCGAATGTTGTTCGGAGTCCCGGATGAGATCCCGGACGTCACGAGGAGTTCCGGAATGGTCCGAGGTAAAGAATTATATATAGGAAGTGCTATTTCGCCATCGAGAATTTCGGGGTTACTGCAGATTGTCTGGGACCACCGGAAGGGTCCCGGGTCCACCGGTGGGGCCACCTATCCCGGAGGGCCTCAGGCTGAAGTGGGAGGAACCAGCCCCTGGTGGGCTGGTGCGCCCACTTGGGCACCTGCGCCTAGGGTTGGAAACCCTAGGGTGGGCGCCCACTGCCTTGGGGCACTCCACCTCGCCGCCCCTTGGGAGATCAGATCTCCAAGGGCCGGCGCCCCCTGTGGGGCCTATATAAAGGGGAGGGAGGGGCAGCCGCACTTGCATCTTGGCGCCTCCTCTCCCCTGCTACACCTCTCCTCCTCCGCCACGTGCTTGGCGAAGCCTCACGAGTGTCGCTTCTCCACCAACACCACGCCGTGTTGCTGCTGCCGGAGCCATCTTCCTCAACCTCCTCTTCCCCTTGCTGGATCAAGAAGGAGGAGACGCCATCCGCTCCGTACGGGTGTTGAACGCGGAGGTGCCGTCCGCTCGGCACTCGGTCATCGGTGATTTGGATCACGGCGAGTACGACTCCATCATCCACGTTCTAGTGAACGCTTCCGCACGCGATCTACAAGTGGTATGTAGATGCAATCTCTCTCCCATGACTCGTAGCTTAGATGAACTCATAGATGGATCTTGGTGAAACCGTAGGAAAAATTTTAATTTTCTGCAACGTTCCCCAACAGCAGTAACCGCTTGCGATTCTGCATCTCGATGCCACCCAGTTGTTCCACTCGGTCACACCGACAGGGTCGGGATATATATACCCATGGGTGAGATTTTGGAAATTTCTTCAAAACCCCTCAGCCCACGCATATCCTGCTTTGCCTCCTCGGGTCTCCGGATCGCCTCCTCGCCGCCAGTGACCTCCCGCTGCTGGTTTCTATCGCCGTCAACGGGAATCTGCTCCGCCGTTGCCGCCGTAGCAAACACCCGCCGAACTAGGGTATGTGTTCGACCCCTTGTGCTCTCTTTTACCTCCGATTCTTAGCACGAGGTCAATGCCATGATCAACCACGTATGAAATCAGTCTATCCAGAGAAAACTTCCTTAGGTTAAGTTTGATTCAAAATTTTAGGGTTAGGTCTCCGCTGAACTCATCTCGGACCGACCGAATCGTAGAAATCGGTCTCACCGATTTGGCTTAGGCCATTGCACATGTGCTTTTCGGTACGACCGAAAACTGCAAATTGGTGTGACCGAGTTAAATTCTCTGTGAAACCAAAGCAATCTCGGTGCCACCGAACTGTGACTTGGTCTGACCGAGTTCACTAGTTTAGGTTCCAAATATTGCTTCGGTATCACCGAGTTTATCAATTCGGTAGCTCCGACATCATTTCAGTAGAGAACTAAAACTAAGTTCTTGACTCAATTGTTTTGCAAAAATCTCTGCACTTTGTGATGCTCATCTACTCTACCTCATCTATGTCTATTTACAGGGTTTGCTGTCAGTTTGCCTGCCAAGATGTCTGACAAGAGTGATAGCCAGAATAATCTGAAGAGCAAGTGCAAATGAGTGAGGGCACTAGTACCTCAAGCAGCTATGATGAGGGCAGCAGGAGCACACCAAGTAACTTGCCCAAGGCAGCCACTAGAACAAGGAAGAAGAGAACCTCAGACTCAGAGGATGAGGATTATATTGCTGTTGAGGATGAGGCCACCTCAAAGAAGAAAGTGCTCAAGAAATAGTATGGCACCGCTGCTACCACAAAGCCTGGTATGAACAAGAAGGCACCAACAAGGAGAGTGCCAACATCCAAGCCAAGGAAAGTTGCCATAGGAGAAACCATGAAATTCACAATAGAATTAGATGATGGTGAGGCAGTTGGAGCTGGCAACAAGAAGAAGAGGGCAAGAACCACAACTGCAAAAGTTCTTGGAAAGTCAACTATGGCGAGAGATCCATCTGATGATGAAGAGGAAGATGATGCTGCACCAGCACCCAAATCTCAAAAGCTTATGGGAGATGCAATCAAGTCAGGGGCTGCTTCTAAGCCCAAACCTGCTCCCAAAGCTGCTGCTCAAACCACCAAGTCTGCACCTAAGAGAAGCACCAGAAACATCCCAGCTGAAGAGAAGAACAAGGCCCCAGTGCCTGAAGTTGAAGAAGAAGATGCTGAAGCCCAAGTGCTGAGAAAGCTCAAACCAAAGATTCTAGACCACAATGACACTCATCTAGTGGCAGAGGACATGAACATCAGAAAGGATGCAGGTCTAAGACTTTGGAGGAAGAATGACCCTTATGTTGTGAGAAGGAGAACTGCAGTGGACTACAGGTTCCACACCAAAGAACAACAAGACTTCTATGGGACTATTTTGCTTGACAAGAAGCTAATTGTCTGTGACATGAAATGGGTTGATTGATAATACATCAGAAAGAATGAATATCACTTCCCAGGTGGATATGATAGTTTCAAATCTTGTGGAGTTGACAAGTTTGTTGGACAGAAGCTCACCAAATGGAATGATGAGCTAATCATGCAATTCTACTCCACTGCTCATTTCTATCCAGATGGAAGGATAGTGTGGATGTCTGAAGGTACAAGGTACCAATCAACTGTTGAAGAATGGGCAAAGTTGATCAATGCTCCAGAAGACCATGAGGATGATTTGGATGTGTATGCCAAGAAGAAGAAAGACCACAACTCCATGGCAAGTATGTACAAGGAAATTCCTGATGAAGCCCTGGAAACTCATAAGTTGGGCTCTGTAAATACTTGTTGTCTGGTCTGCCTACTATCAACACCATCTTGAGGCATACTTTATTGCCCAAATCTGGAGATCATAGGATGAAAAGAGGACGTTCAATCAACTTGCTGCACATTTTTGATGTACCTCAAAAATTCAAGGTCATGAGTCTGATTGTAGAGACAATCAAGAGGACAACTGCTGATCAGAAAAGGTCTTGTGGGTATGCTCCACACATTCAGGTGCTCATCAACTCAAAGATGGGCGTAGGCACTTACTTTTTGGACAAGGAGCATTTACCTCTCAAGCCAGAATTTGAAGACAACACAGTTGTGATGGATGAGAATGAACCTTCATTAGTGCAAGCACAAGAGAAGAGATCTAAGGCAAAGGCAGAAAAAGCTGCAAGGATGCCAACTGCTGAAGAGGCATCTCAAGTGTTCTTGAAGAGCAAACAAGATCAACTTGGATATCTGACCCAATCTACTTTGAGGATTGAGAAGGGCTTGGCCACCCTGACTCAGAATCAGGAGAGTTTGGAGAGGATCATTGAACAAAAATTCTATGATCTTGATCTGAAAGTAAATGAGATACATATAGTAGTTGAGCAGCTTCAGGAGGATGCAGAGGAGAAGAAAGGAAAGGCTACCACAGAAGCTTTTCAGTGTGTGCCAAGAGGTCAGAGGTCAGCTACAGTGCCAGTACCTGATACTAGAGCTACCACATCTGCACCAGCAGCTACAGCTTTAGTGCCACCTTCAGCAGCCACTCCAACAGCTCCAGCTACATCAACAGAGGCCTTCATCCTTGGAGTCATCTCTACACCACCTCATGAAGACCAAGCCTGAGAGACGCATAGCACTATGCATATTTGAACTTTTTGGTAACTTGTTGCCAAAGGGGGAGAAATATGTATAGATCATAGGCTTCGAGAGAGAGTGTGTTGCTTTTTGTCTCTCTTGCACTTTATTTGGTTGAACTTTATTTGTGTGCTTGTTTGATACCTTATGTCCTTGTGTGAGATACTTGTATGATCATGTGTTTGGTCATATGCTACTTTAATGTTTGTTTGGATGATATTATCTCTTATATCCATATATGATCATTCACTTTGCTTGGTGATGAGTGCATGCTTTTAATTGCTATCATTTTGAGCGCTCCACCAAGATGTATGTGACATAGAAGAGTAACCCATGATACTAATCGATTGTGCATTTGCATTCAAAAGCAAATCTTAAATAATGCAAAAATTTAGGGGGAGCTCTTGCTTATCACATACTTCTCAAAGCTTCTCAAAGCGACGATATATTTCAATCTTATTATCATTTGTCGAAGCTTTGATCTATATGTTATCATCAATTACCACAAAGGGGGAGATTGAAAGTGCAACTATCCCTGGGTGGTTTTGGTAATGATTAACAACATATAGCTCATTGAACTAATGCTATTTCAAGATGAATATTTCAGAAAAGTTCAATGATTGGCATGGCATGGATTAGGAATGTGGACCCCTCAAAATGCTAAGGACAAAGGATTGGCTCAAGCTCTAAAAGCTCAAGACTCTACATTTTCTAATTTAGTGATCCAAGATCACATTGAGTCCATAGGAAAGCCAATACTATTAAAAGGGGATGAGGTGTTGCTTAATGGCTTGCTTGCTCAAAATGCTTAGTGATATGATCCAAAAACCCTCAACCACTTTCTCACATCCACATATGTCCCAAACCAAAAGTCAAACTTGTTGGGGAACGTAGTAATTTCAAAAAAATTCCTACGCACACGCAAGATCATGGTGATGCATAGCAACGAGAGGGGAGAGTGTCGTCCACGTACCCTCGTAGACCATAAGCATAAGCATTATGACAACGCGGTTGATGTAGTCGTACGTCTTCACGATCGACCGATCCAAGTACCGAACGTACGACACCTCCGCGATCTGCACACGTTCAGCTCGGTGACATGCCACGAACTCACGATCCAGTAGAGCTCCGAGGGAGAGTTCCATCAGCACGACGGCGTGATGTCGGTGTTGATGAAGCTACTGACGCAGGGCTTCGCCTAAGCACTGCTACGATATGACCGAGGTGGATTATGGTGGAGGGGGGCACCGCACACGGCTAAAGATCAATGATCAAATTGTGTCTTGGGGTGCCCCCCGCCCCCGTATATAAAGGAGCTAGGGGGGAGGTGGCCGGCCAGGAGGAGGGCGCGCCAAGGGGGGAGTCCTACTCCCACCGAGAGTAGGACTCCTCCTTTCCTAGTAGGAGTAGGAGAAGGGGGAAGGAGGAGAGAGGGGGAAGGAAAGGGGGGCGCTGCCCCCCTCCTTGTCCAATTCGGACTAGAGGGGGAGGGGGTGCACGACCCTGCCTTGGCCGCCCCTCCTCTTCTCCACTAAGGCCCATGAGGCCCATTATACTCCCCGGGGGGTTTCGGTAACCCCCCAGATTCCAGATATGCCCGAACTTGCCCTTTAACACTCAAGTCCAAACATAGTCATCCAATAGATCGATCTTTATGTATCGACCATTTCGAGACTCCTCGTCATGTCCATGATCATATCCGGGACTATGAACTACCTTCGGTACATCAAAACACATAAACTCATAATACCGATCATCACTGAACGTTAAGCATGCGGACCCTACGGGTTCAAGAACTATGTAGACATGACCGAGACACGTCTTCGATCAATAACCAATAGCAAAACCTGGATTCTCATATTGGCTCCTACTGTTGGAAATATGCCCTAGAGGCAATAATAAATTCGTTATTATTATATTTCCTTGTTCATGATAATCGTTTATTATCCATGCTATAATTGTATTGATAGGAAACTCAGATACATGTGTGGGTACATAAACAACACCATGTCCCTAGTAAGCCTCTAGTTGACTAGCTCGTTGATCAATAGATGGTTAAGGTTTCATGACCATGGACATTGGATGTCGTTGATAACGGGATCACATCATTTGGAGAATGATGTGATGGACAAGACCCAATCCTAAGCCTAGCACAAAGATCGTAGTTCAGATGCTAAAGCTTTTCTAATGTCAAGTATCATTTCCTTAGACCATGAGATTGTGCAACTCCCGGATACCGTAGGAATGCTTTGGGTGTACCAAACGTCACAACGTAACTGGGTGGCTATAAAGGTGCACTACATGTATCTCTGAAAGTGTCTGCTGGGTTGGCACGAATCGAGACTGGGATTTGTCACTCCGTGTGACGGAGAGGTATCTCTGGGCCCACTCGGTATGACATCATCATAATGTGCACAATGTGACCAAGGGGTTGATCACGGGATGATGTGTTACGGAACGAGTAAAGAGACTTGCCGGTAACGAGATTGAATAAGGTATCGGGATACCGACGATCTAATCTCGGGCAAGTACAATACCGCTAGACAAAGGGAATTGTATACGGGATTGATCGAATCCTCGACATCGTGGTTCATCCGATGAGATCATCGTGGAACATGTGGGAGCCAACATGGGTATCCTGATCCCGCTGTTGGTTATTGACCGGAGAACGTCTCGGTCATGTCTGCATGGTTCCCGAACCCGTAGGGTCTACACACTTAAGGTTCGATGACGCTAGTGTTATAAAGGAAGTTTGTATGTGGTTAACGAATGTTGTTCGGAGTTCTGGATGAGATCCCGGACGTCGCGAGGAGTTCCGGAATAGTCCGGAGGTAAAGATTTATATATGGGAAGTCCTGTTTTGGTCACCGAAAAAGTTTCGGGTTTTATCGGTAATGTACCGGGACCACCGGGAGGGTCCCGGGGGACCACCAAGTGGGGCCACCATCCCCGGAGGGCTGCATGGGACAAGTGTGGGAGGGGACCAGCCCTAGATGGGCTGGTGCGCCCCCCCCACAAGGGCCCAAGGCGCCTAGGGTTTGGGGAGGGGGCGCCCCACCTAGCTTGGGGGCAAGTTTCCCCCTCTCCCCCCTTGGCCGCCACCCTAGATGGGTTTGGGGCTGCCGCACCCCTTTGGGGTGGAAACCCTAGAGGGGCGCACCCTCCCTCTCCCCTATATATACTTGAGGACTTTGGGGCTGCCAACACATGAGTTTTGTCCTCTCCATGGCGCAGCCCTGCCTCTCTCCTCCTCCTCTCCCGCGGTGCTTGGCGAAGCCTGCAGATTGCCACGCTCCTTCACCACCACCACGCCTGTGCTGCTGCTGGACGGAGTCTTCCCAACCTCTCCCTCTCTCCTTGCTGGATAAAGGCGTGGGAGACGTCACCGGGTTGCACGTGTGTTGAACGCGGAGGTGCCGTCTGTTCGGCACTAGGATCTTCGGTGATTTGGATCACGACGAGTACGACTCCCTCAACCCCGTTCTCTTGAACGCTTCCGCTTAGCGATCTAAAAGGGTATGTAGATGCACTCTCCTTCCCTCGTTGCTGGTTTCTCCTTAGATAGATCTTGGTGACACGTGGGAAAATTTTGAATTTCTGCCACGCTCCCCAACAAAGGGCATCATGAGCTAGGTCTATTGCGTAGATTCTATGCACGAGTAGAACACAAGTTTTTGTGGGCGTTGATTTTGTTCAATATGCTTACCGTTACTAGTCCAATCTTGTTTCGACGGTATTGTGGGATGAAGCGGCCCGGACCGACCTTACACGTACACTTACGTGAGACAGGTTCCACCGACATGCACTTGTTGCATAAGGTGGCTAGCGGGTGCCGCCTCCCACTTTAGTCGGATCGAATTCGATGAAAAGGGTCCTTATGAAGGGTAAATAGAAATTGGCATATCACGTTGTGGTTTTTGCGTAGGTAAGAAACGTTCTTGCTAGAAACCCATAGCAACCACGTAAAACATGCAAACAACAATTAGAGGACGTCTAACTTGTTTTTGCAGGGTATGCTATGTGATGTGATATGGCCAAGAAGAATGTGATGAATGATATGTGATGTATGAGATTGATCATGTTCTTGTAATAGGAATCACGACTTGCATGTCGATGAGTATGACAACCGGCAGGAGCCATAGGAGTTGTTTTAATTTATTGTATGACCTGCGTGTCATTGAACAATGCCATGTAATTACTTTACTTTATTGCTAACCGGTAGCCATAGTAGTAGAAGTAATAGTTGGCGAGAAAACTTCATGAAGACACGATGATGGAGATCATGATGATGGAGATCATGGTGTCATGCGGTGACGATGATGATCATGGAGCCCGAAGTTGGATATACAAAGGAGAAAAATGATATTGGCCATATCATGTCACTTTTTGATTGCATGTGATGTTTATCATGTTTATGCATCTTATTTGCTTAGAACGACGGTAGTAAATAAGATGATCCCTCATAATAATTTCAAGAAAGTGTTCCCCTAATCGTGCACCGCTATGAAAGTTAAATGCTTTGAAGCACCACGTGATGATCGGGTGTGATAGATTCTTACGTTCACATACAACGGGTGTAAGCCAGATTTACACACGAAACACTTAGGTTAACTTGACGAGCCTAGCATGTACGGACATGGCCTCGAACACAAGAGACCGAAAGGTCGAGCATGAGTCGTATAGGATACAATCAACATGAAGATGTTCACCGATGATGACTAGTCCGTCTCACGTGATGATCGGACACGACCTAGTTGACTCGGATCATGTAATCACTTAGATGACTAGAGGGATGTCTATTCGAGTGGGAGTTCATGAGATGAACTTAATTATCCCGAACATAGTCAAAAGATCTTTGCAAATTATGTCGTAAGCTCGCACTTTAGTTCCACTGCTTTAGATATGTTCCCGGAGAAATGTAGTTGAAAGTTGATGATGGCGATTATGCGATCAAGAGAAAGCTTATGTCCTTAATGCACCGCCATGTGCAGAACCCCAAACGTCGTCTGTGGATGTTGCGAACATCGGACATACACGCGTTTTGATAACTACGTGATAGTTCGGTTAAACGGTTTAGAGTTGAGGCACCAAAGACGTTTTGAGACGCTATGAAACATATGAGATGTTTCGAGGGCTGAAATTGGGATTTCAGGCTCATGCCCACGCCAAGAGGTATAAGACCTCCGGCGATTTTCTTAGCCTGCAAACTAAGGGAGAAAATCTCAATCGTTGAGCTTGTGCTCGCATTGTCCGAGTACAACAATCACTTGAATCGAGTGGGAGTTGATCTTCCAGATGAGATAGTGATGTTTCTCCAAAGTCATTGCCACGAAGCTGCTAGAGCTTCGTGATGAACTATAACATATCAGGGATAGATATGATGATCCTTGAAATATTAGCGATGTTTGACACCGCAAAAGTAGAAAGCAAGAAGGATCATCAATTGTTGATGGTTGGTGAAACCACTAGTTTCAAGAAGGGCAAGGACAAGAAGGGATACTTCATGAAACAAAGAAATCAGCCGCTCTAATGAAGAAACCCAAGGTTGAACCCAAACCCGAGACTAAGTGCTTCGTAATAAGGGGAACAGCCACCTGAGCAGAATTACCCTAGATACTTGGTAGATGAGAAGGTGACAAGGTCGATAGAAGTATATTGGATATACATTAAGTTATTGTGTACTTTACTAGTACTCCTAGTAGCACCAGGGTATTAGATACCGGTTCGGTTGCTAAGTGTTAGTAACTCGAAATAAAAGGCTACGGAATAAACAGAGACTAGCTAAAGGTGAGATGACGATGTGTGTTGGAAGTGTTTCCAAGGTTGATGTGATCAAGCATCGCCTGCTCCGTCTAAGATCGAGATTGGTGTTAAACCTAAATAATTGTTATTTGGTGTTTGCGTTGAGCATAGACATGATTGGGTTATGTCTATTGCAATACGGTTATTCATTTAAGGAGAATAATGGTTACTCTGTTTATTTGAATAATACCTTCAATGGTCTTGCGCCTAAAAAGAATGGTTTATTGAATCTCGATCGTAGTGATACACATTTTCATGCCAATAGATATAAGATAGTAATGATAGTACCACTTACTTGTGGCACTGCCATGTAAGTCATATTGGTGTAGAACGCATGAAGAAGCTCCATGTTGATGGATCTTTGGACTCACTCGTTTTTGAAAAGTTTGAGACATGCGAACCATGTCTGTTGGTGTATAAGCATGAAGAAACTCCATGTAGATGGATCGTTTGGACTCACTTGATTTTGAATCACTTGAGATATGCAGATCATACCACATGGGCAAGATGACTGAAAAGCCTCGGTTTCAGTAAGATGGAACAAGATAGCAACTTGTTGGAAGTAACACATTTCGATGTGTGCGGTCCAATGAGTCTTTGAGGCATCTGATGAATATCATTATGTTCTTACTTCACGGATGATTTAAGTAGATACTGAGTGTATTTACTTGATGAAACACAAGTCTGAATTATTGAATGGTTCAAGTAATTTTAGAGTGAAGTTGAAGATCATCGTGACAAGAGGATAAAATGTCTACGGTATGATCATAGAGATGAGTATCTGAGATTCTGAGCTTTGTACGCAATTAAGACATTGTGGAAATTGTTTCACAATAAATACCGCTGGAACACCATAGTGTGATGGTGTGTCCAAACATCATAGTTGCACCCTATTGGATATGATGCGTACCATGATGTCTCTTATCGAATTACCACTATCGTTCATCGGTTAGGCATTAGAGACAACCGCACTCACTTTAATAGGGCACCACGTAATTCCGTTGAGATGACACCGTTTGAACTATGGTTTGGAGAAACCTAAACTGTCGCTTTCTTAAAAGTTTGGGGCTGTGGCGCTTATGTGAAAAAGTTTCGTGTTCATAAGCTCGAACCCAAAGCGGATAAAATGCATCTTCATAGGACCCCCAAAACATTTGGGTATACCTCAAGTCTCAGTACAGGAAGCAAAAAGGATTGTTACTAGAAATAGGTCCTTTCACTAGGAAAAGTTTCTCTCTAAATAATTGAGTGGTAGGATGGTGGAGACATGATGAGGTTATTGAACCGTCACTTCAACAAGTGCGTGGCGAGACACGTGAAGTTGTTCATGTGGCACCTACACCAATTGAAGTGGAAGGCGATGATAATGATCATGATGCTTTGATCAAGTCACTACTGGGACCTCATAGGTCGACAAGGACACGTACTACTTGAGTGGTACGCAATCACATCTTAGAGGTCATGTTGCTAGACAACAATGAACCTACGAGCTATGGAGAAGCGGTGGTGGGCCCGGATTCCGACGAATGGCTCGAGGCCATAAAATCCGAGAGAGGATCCATGACTTTGGAAGGAATACTTGATGGTTGTAAGGACGTTGGGTAAAGATGGATCTTAAAAGGAAGACAGACAATGATGGTAAGTATCACCATTAAGAAAGCTCGACTTGTCGTTAGAGATGTTTTCCGACAAGTTCAAGGAGTTGACTATGGTGAGGCTTTCTCACTCATAGCGATGCTAAGAGTCTGTTGGAATTGGATTAGCAGTTACTGCATTATTTATGAAATCTTGCATATAGGATGTCAAAACATTGTTTCCTTGACAGTTTTCTTGAGGAAAGGTTGTATGTGATACAACCGGATGGTTTTTGACAATCCTGAAAGACGCTAACAAGTATGCAAAGCTCCAGCAATCCTTCTAAGGATTGGAGTAAGCATCTCGGAGTTGGAATGTACGCTTTGATGAGATGATCAAAGATTTTGGGTCTATACAAAGTTTATGAGAAACTTGTATTTCGAAAGAAGTGAGTGGGAGCACTATGGAATTTCTGATGAGTATATGTTGTTGACATATTGTTGATCAGAAATGATGTAGAATTTCTTGAAAGCATATAGGGTTGTTTGAAAAGTGTTTTTCAATGGAAAACCCGGATTAGGCTACTTGAACAATAAGCATCAAGATATATAAGATAGATCAAAATGTTTAATAATACTTTCAAATGAGCACATACCTTGACATAATCTTGAAGGTGTTCAAGATGGATCACCAAAGAAGGAGTTCTTGCCAGAGTTGTAAGGTATGACGTTAAGAGTTAAAGCTCGACCACGGCAGAGAGAGAGAAAGGACGAAGGTCGCCCCTATGCTTCAGACGTAGGCTCTATAGTATGCTATGTGTACCGCATCGAAGTGTGCCTTGCCATGAGTCGATCAAGGGGTACAAGAATGATCCAGGAATGGATCATTGGACAATGATCAAAAATTGTCCTTGGAGTAAATAAGGACATGTTTCTCGATTATGGAGGTGATAAAGAGTTCGGCGTAAAGGGTTACGTCGATGCAAGCTTTAACACCTATCCGAATGACTCTGAGTAGCAAACAGGATACGTATAGTGGAGCAACCATTTGGAATAGCTCCAAGTGGAGCATGGAAGCAGCATTTACAATATGACCTAGAGATTTGCGAAGTACATAGGGATCTGAAGATTGCAGACCCGTTGACTACAACCTATCTCACAAGCATAACATGATCAAACCCAGAACTCATTGAGTGTTAATCACATAGTGATGTGAACTAGATTATTGATTCTAGTAAACTTTTTGGATGTTGGTCACATGGCGATGTGACCTGTGAGTGTTAATCACATGGCGATGTGAACTAGATTATTGACTATAGTGCAAGTGGGAGACTGTTGGAAATATGCAATAATAAATTCGTTATTATTATATTTCCTTGTTCATGATAATCGTTTATTATCCATGCTATAATTGTATTGATAGGAAACTCAGATACATGTGTGGGTACATAAACAACACCATGTCCCTAGTAAGCCTCTAGTTGACTAGCTCGTTGATCAACAGATGGTTACGGTTTCACGACCATGGACATTGGATGTCGTTGATAACGGGATCACATCATTTGGAGAATGATGTGATGGACAAGACCCAATCCTAAGCCTAGCACAAAGATCATAGTTCATATGCTAAAGCTTTTCTAATGTCAAGTATCATTTCCTTAGACCATGAGATTGTGCAACTCCCGGATACCGTAGGAATGCTTTGGGTGTACCAAACGTCACAACGTAATCGGGTGGCTATAAAGGTGCACTACGTATCTCCGAAAGTGTCATTGGGTTGGCACGAATCGAGATCGGATTTGTCACTCCGTGTGACGGAGAGGTATATCTGGGCCCACTTTCGGTAGGACATCATCATAATGTGCACAATGTGACCAAGGGGTTGATCACGGGATGATGTGTTACGGAACGAGTAAAGAGACTTGCCGGTAACGAGATTGAACAAGGTATCGGGATACCGACGATCTAATCTCGGGCAAGTACAATACCGCTAGACAAAGGGAATTGTATACGGGATTGATCGAATCCTCGACATCGTGGTTCATCCGATGAAATCATCGTGGAACATGTGGGAGCCAACATGGGTATCCAGATCCCGCTGTTGGTTATTGACCGAGAATGTCTCGGTCATGTTCGCATGGTTCCCGAACCCGTAGGGTCTACACATAAGGTTCGATGACGCTAGTGTTATAAAGGAAGTTTGTATGTGGTTACCGATTGTTGTTCGGAGTCCCGGATGAGATCCCGGACGTCACGAGGAGTTCCGGAATAGTCTGGAGGTAAAGATTTATATATGGCAAGTCCTGTTTTGGTCACCGGAAAAGTTTCGGGTTTTATCGGTAATGTACCGGGACCACCGGGAGGGTCCCGGGGGTCCACCAAGTGGGGCCACCATCCCCGGAGGGCTGCATGGGACAAGTGTGGGAGGGGACTAGCCCCAGATGGGCTGGTGCGCCTCCCCCCCACAAGGGCCCAAGGCGCCTAGGGTTTGGGGAGGGGGCGCCCCACCTAGCTTGGGGGGCAAGTTTCCCCCTCTCCCCCCTTGGCCGCCACCCTAGATGGGTTTGGGGCTGCCGCACCCCTTGGGGTGGAAACCCTAGAGGCGCACCCTCCCTCTCCCCTATATATACTTGAGGACTTTGGGGCTGCCAACACATGAGTTTTGTCCTCTCCATGGCGCAGCCCTGCCTCTCTCCCTCCTCCTCTCCCGCGGTTCTTGGCGAAGCCCTACAGGATTGCCACGCTCCTTCACCACCACCACGCCACAGTCTTTGCCGGACGGAGTCTTCCTCAACCTCTCCCTCTCTCCTTGCTGGATCAAGGCATGGAGACGTCACCGGGCTGCACGTGTGTTGAACGCGGAGGTGCCGTCCGTTCGACACTAGGATCTCCGGTGATTTGGATCACGACGAGTACGACTCCTTCAACCCCGTTCTATTGAACGCTTCCGCTTAGCGATCTACAAGGGTATGTAGATGCACTCTCCTTCCCCTCGTTGCTGGTTTCTCCTTAGATAGATCTTGGTGACACGTAGGAAAATTTTGAATTTCTTCTACGTTCCCCAACACCTACATACTCTACGAAGATCTTTATCGGTCAAACCGCATAACAATATACGTTGTTCCCTTTGTCATCGGTATGTTACTTGCCCGAGATTCGATCGTCGGTATCTCAATACCTAGCTCAATCTCGTTACCGGCAAGTCTCTTTACTCGGCGTAATGCATCATCCTGCAACTAACTCATTAGTCACATTGCTTGCAAGGCTTATAGTGATGTGCATTACCGAGAGGGCCCAGAGATACCTCTCCGACAATCGGAGTGACAAATCCTAATCTCGATCTATGCCAACTCAACAAGTATCGTTAGAAACACCTGTAGATCACCTTTATAATCACCCAGTTACGTTGTGATGTTTGGTAGCACACAAAGTGTTCCTCCGGTAATCAGGAGTTGCATAATATCATAGTCATAGGAACATGTATAAGTCATGAAGAAAGCAATAGCAGTAAACTAAAATGATCGAGTGCTAAGCTAACAGAATGGGTCAAGTCAATCCCATCATTCTCCTAATGATGTGATCCCGTTTATCAAATGGCAACTCATGTCTATGATTAGGAAACCTTAACCATCTTTGATTGAGCTAGTCAAGTAGAGGCATACTAGTGACACTATATTGTCTATGTATTCACACATGCATTATGTTTCCGGTTAATACAATTCTAGCATGAATAATAAACATTTGTCATGAAATAAGGAAATAAATAATAACTTTATTATTGCCTCTAGTGCATATTTTCTTCAAAACTCGGCCCCACCGATTTGATCTATTTGGCGCCACCGAGTTCATTTGACATAGCCACTGCCAGAAACCCTAGTCACTTCGGTCTCACCGAGATGGGATTGCAAACTCTCAGTTTCCCTTCGTAACATTTCGGTCTAACCAGATGAGTGATCGGTCCCACCGAGTTCACAATGCAAACTCCATGTTTCCCTTTCGTAACGTTTTGGTCCCACCGAGATGAGCGAATCGGTCCCACCAAGTTTGCCTGACCAACTCTCTGGTTAGCTTATTACCAAAGTCGGTCCCATCGAGTTTGTGTAATCGGTCTCACCGAGATTACGTTATGCCCTAACCCTAACAAAGTCGGTCCCACCGAGTTGACATGTCGGTCCCACCGAAATGCCTAACGGTCACATTATGAACTAAATCGGTCTGACCGAGTTTTCTGATTTGGTCCCATCGAGTTTTGTGAATTGTGTGTGACAGTTAGATTTTGTGTGGAGGCTATATATACCCCTCCACCCATTCTTCATTCGTGAGGAAAGCCATCAGAACAAGCCTACACTTCCAGCATTCATTTTCTGAGAGAGAACCACCTACTCATGTGTTGAGGCCAAGATATTCCAATCCTACCATATGAATCTTGATCTCTAGCCTTCCCCAAGTTGCTTTCCACTCAAATCATCTTTCCACCAAATCCAATCCTATGAGAGAGAGTTGAGTGTTGGGGAGACTATCATTTGAAGCACAAGAGCAAGGAGTTCATCATCAACACACCATCTATTACCTTTTGGAGAGTGGTGTCTCCTAGATTGGTTAGGTGTCACTTGGGAGCCTCCGTCAAGATTGTGGAGTTGAACCAAGGAGTTTGTACGGGCAAGGAGATCGCCTACTTCGTGAAGATCTACCCTAGTGAGGCAAGTCCTTCGTGGGCGATGGCCATGGTGGGATAGACAAGGTTGCTTCTTCGTGGACCCTTCATGGGTGGAGCCCTCCATGGACTCGCGTAGCCGTTACCCTTTGTGGGTTGAAGTCTCCATCAACGTGGATGTACGATAGCACCACCTATCGGAACCATGCCAAAAATCTCCGTGTCAACATTGCGTTTGCTCCCTCCAAACTCCTCCCTTTACCTTCATATGCAATGATTTATATTCCGCTGCTATACTCTTAGAATTGCATGTGTAGGTTGATTGCTTGACTTGTGCTAAGTTGCTAAAATCTGCCAAGACTTAAAATTGGGAAAATGATATATTTTTATTTGGTCAAGTAGTCTAATCACCCCCCCCTTTTAGACATACTTTCGATCCTACACACCTCCCACCTATCTCTTACCTCTCTCTCTCCTCCATTAATGCCCTTGAAGCTTTCTTGCCCGATCTCTCTCTCTAGCCACTCAAACTTGTTGATTTGCTAGGGATCGAAGGAGGAGACCTAGATCTACACTTTTACCAAAGGAAACTTGATTCCCCCATACTTTCTTGTGTGGATTTTGTTACTCTTAGGTGCTTGGGCACCCTAGTCGGAAGAGGTCACTACGGAGCCACATTCCATTGTGGTGAAGCTCCGGGGTTTCGCTAGGAGCCTCCAATTAAGTTATGGAGAGAGCCCAAACCTTGTTTGTAAAGGTCCGGTTGCCGCCTTCAAGGGCACCAATAGTGGAATCACGGCATCTCACATTGTGTGAGGGCGTGAGGAGAATATGGTGGCCCTAGTGGCTTCTTGGGGAGCATTGTGCCTCCACACCGCTCCAACAGAGACGTACTTCCCCTCAAAGGGAAGGAACTTCGGTAACACATCCTCGTCTCCATCGGTTCCACTTTTGGTTATCTCTCACCTTTACTTGTGCAAGCTATATTGTGTTATATCATTTGACTGCTTGTGTGCTTATTGTTGTTGCATCATATAGGTTGCTCATCTAGTTGCATATCTAGACAACCTACTTTGACGCAAAGTTTAATTTGGCAAAGAAAAGCTAAAAATTGTTAGTTGCCTATTCACCCTCCCTCTAGTCAACTATATCGATCCTTTCACTAGGACTATATATATATATATACTTTTCCTCCACCTCCTTTCTAGGGTTGGCTACGAGTTAGAGACTTGAGAGAGCCTATGTGGAATCCCTCCATGTTGGAGTAGAACCTTTCGTGGTTATACAAGCCTCCATCTTGGAGAAGAATCCGTCCATAGGATTATTAAAACCTTCAATTTTCTTAGAGATTTGGAGAAGGATCTATCTACATCTCAAGACCCATCTCTCCTAAAGATTCAGATGAACCACCTAGCTGTTTCTACCTTTGTTGTTGTTGGATTCAATTGTATCTTGTGTTGACCTTATGGTATGCGGAGTATCCTTCATGTGAATCTTGTCCCGAGTGTTTTTATCTTGATTTCCCCTTGTGTTCTTCGTGTTTCCCCTCAAATCCACCTCCAATTCGTGAAGTTCGGGCCACCAATAGGGTTTGCCCTATATCAACATGTATATAGACTTGATCCATCCAAACTACAATTCTCTTCATCGACGACGATTGATGTTCCGGTGCACTGGTCCTGTGGGGTCTTAACACGATGACTTTCTAACTGTCTAGCACAACAAGGTTTTCCTAACTCCGGTGAGCGGAGGACGATGATGGGGGCGCACCTTCAACTCGCTCCAGTGATAGAAGTTGTCGCTAACTGGTCTATAGAACTAAATGCAATCTATGTTACTTCTAGTGTTCTGTCATGAAAGTTGATGAACAAATCAGAAGTTTTCGGTAAAAATAACCCAACATTTAGAGGAGCAATAAATCATGAAATGTTGATCTTATTGTGCTCACGCTTCCCAATCACATACTCTTCAATCGGTTCATGTGGGACTATATCTGGCAGACTGATTTGAAGCTACTTCTGACACTGCCTCTCAACCTGCCATCGATTATAATGACATATGTACTTTTTGTGCGGGTTTTAGGGCTGTTGGGAGCTATTTATTCTCTAGCACAGTACCTGATATCAAGGCGGATAATAAATGTTTGGATGAAATATATTTGAAGTTTTGAGGTAAATCTTGTGTGTCTTGCCGCAACTGCTGTCAGTTGAGTCTTCAACTTCCTGAAGCAGATCCTTGTGGTAGAGAGAATCACTTTTGTACTGGATGATCGTTATACTGGTTTACCCTTGAGGTGTTGTACTGTAGATGTTTTGCACAGGACATAAAATGCATAACCAAGGTCCTTTACTATGGGCTTGTAGCAAGAAAGAAAAGAATTGCTATTTTTCACTTGACTAATTTTAATTCATTTTCAGTCGAATTTTTAAACCGTCGGATCATGTGCTAAGATTCGCGCTGAGAGTGGTCTTTTTGTAGCCAGGTGCACGTGTCTTTTGGGGACCCCTATTAGCTTTTCCCTTACCTGACTTTTTCGATGTTGTTTTGAATTTTCTTTTCAGCCCAGTTCAGCCTTTTCTATCCCATTTCACAAGGCGCTAGATCAAGTCACTGTTTGAGCGGAAGGGGGGAGAGATAGAGGAGGGAGAGGCCCTTCCTTGGTGATTTGTTCGGTGATGTCCATGGCAATTGGGAGCTCTCCCTCTATTTCTGCATGAGGTCTAATGCTATTAGTGCTGTGGATTCGGTTCCTGTGGAGTGGTTTGACCCCCTTTTGTCTAGATTTTCCCTTTGGATGTTGCTGCTTGTGTTCTGTTGTTCTTGATCTAGTTCTCCGATTTGTTGACTGGGTTCCTATCCTTTCCGCAATATCCAGGTTTTGTGAGAATGCAGGTTTGTAATTTTTCCCATGGCTAGCTTTCGATTTGTTTGTGTATTCAGGTGTTTCTTGGTTCTGTAGGTTTTCATATGACTATTTTGGGGATATTTGGCATATGTTATTTAGGATCTTGGTGAGGTAGAGTTGAGCTCGTTGTGTTTATTTCTGTTCAGTTTTTTATTTTAGAAAGTTAAATGTTTGAAAAGGAAGCTTACCAGTGATGGTGATAGGAATTGGAATGGTGGTATATGTTTGCGTCTCTTGATAGTTCAGCTCCTCTATACTTATTAGTGTTGTTTCTGATATGCATTTTCTTACTGTTGCTATTTATTGTGTATTATAGTGTTTCTTCAAAAGAAAACTCTATTGTTCCGTGTCTTGGACTAACCATCCGTCAGAGGGTATTGTTAAAAGATTCTTGATTCCTAACAAAATCGATGTTGTAGTGCCTTGATGGAAGCCCAAAGTCTTTAGTTGATCCAGTATATGGGATGTATGTCCCATTTCGGAATTTCATGTTTGCTCTCTGTACATATGAAACTAACAACACATTAGTAACAAGCCAACGGGAAGACACGAAGTTCTGTACTTGTATTACTGATGTCATAGTAGTTATTTACAGTAGTATAGTACCGGAAGTAGTATCATACTGGAGATACTGTTCATCAAATTTAGTACTAGGTCATGTTGTTGTGAAATGTATGTTGGATAATAGTATTTTTGTGCTTCAAAGTTTTTGGTCCTTTTTATGTTCCTGATTGAGTATGTTGGGTACATATAATTCTTTTATCTTTTGTTCTATATAATTAAAATTTTCTTTTCTTGTAGCATGAGTGTGTAGCATGATTTTGCTGTTGTTACTGTTTGTTTTTTCTAGATAACTCTCTTTGGTGCATGATCTGAACTACATCTTGTTAGTGATTGCTACTGAAATGAAGTTAGTGTTTTCACTTTTCAGGTACTCTTTTTAGTTGTATATATAGATCCATAGTTGATTTACAACTGTATTGTATTTGACTTACATGCTATCTTTTTGCAGTTTTTGTTTTCTTGCATTGTAAGATTGTAGTTTTTCGGGGGGTCAACTATGATGATTTACAGCTGGATTGTATTTGACTTACATCCTAGCTTATCTTGTCATTTCTGTTTTTCTTGCATAGTAAATTTATAGCTTGCTCCTAGTAATCTTCTAGAGCCGACTCTTTGCGTACTTTCTATTGAACTAGAGTTACATTTCTAATGAATTATATTAGTGTTTAATGAACTATAGCGAGCTCCTCCTCCGCCGCTTGCTAGACGCGTCTCGCCACCGGCGCTGAGCTTCCCCCTCCCCTTCCTGTTGAAAAACCTCATGGTGGTGGCTTTCTAGGGTTCCTGGTCGGTGGCGAGGGAGTACGGCGTGGCCAGATGTGGACGGGTGTTGGAAGTGGATGAGGACGGCCCGCAAAGATGTGGATGGGAGTACGAGCTGGTTGGAGTTGCTCTTAGAGGAGCGTGAAATCATTTTTTAATAGAGGTTGTGTCTAAATAATACGGTAAAATCTATAAGCATCCGTGGCAGTACAAAGTACAGATGAGGACTGGAAAGGAAAGAAAACACAAGCCAGTCCCTAGGCTGTGCGCGGAGGGCCCCGAAACGAGAAATGGGATGAAAATCAGGTCCACATCGCTCCTTCCCCACTTTCAGATCTGCTCCTCGCCGATCTGGGCCATCCTGTCGCCGTCTTCTTCCTCCCCGGCCGATGCCTCCCAAACCATAGCCCCCGCAAAACCCTAGATCCCGGTCCCCGTCGACGCCGCCGCCGCCACCGCCATGGATCCCTCCGGATCCAGCTCCCGCCACGGGCGCCTCCTCATCTCGCCGTCGGTGTCAACCCCGACCTTCTCCTCCACCCGCGCCCCGTCCTCGTCCCCCTCGCCGCACCACGACCGCCGCAACTCCACCTCCTCCCCCAAGCCCCTCCTCCCCTTCCCGCCCCCCGCCTCCAGGCCACACTCGTCCGGCTCGTCCGCCGGGCCCCGCGCCGCCGCGTCCGCCTCGCTCCCGGGCTTCGCGCACAACGCGCGCATCGCGGCGGCGCTCGCGCCCGCCGCGGCCTTCCTCCTCGACCTCGGCGGGGCCCCCGTCCTCGCCGTCCTCGCCGTCGGGCTCGCCGCCGCCTACGCCCTCGACGCGCTGCGGCTCCGGCAGGGCGCCTTCTTCACGGTGTGGGCGGCGCTGCTCGCCGCCGACGTGGCCTTCTTCTTCTCGGCGTCCCTCTCGTCCGCCGCCGCCGCCTCACTGCCCCTCACCGTCCTCGCGCTGCTCCTCTGCGCCGAGACCTCCTTCCTCATAGGCGTCTGGGCGTCGCTCCAGTTCCGCTGGATCCAGCTTGAGAACCCTACCATCGTTGCGGCGCTCGAGCGGCTCCTCTTTGCGTGCGTGCCTATCGCCGCATCTGCAGTCTTCACATGGGCAGTTGTGTCCGCGGTCGGGATGGCCAATGCTTCCTACTACCTTGCCACATTTGCCATGGTCTTCTACTGGCTCTTCTCCGTACCCCGTACATCCAGCTTCAAGAGCCGAAAACAGGACGCTCCGTTGCAGGACAGTGATGGCATTCTTGGCCCCTTGGAGAGTTGCGTGCATGCGTTGTACCTGTTGTTTGTGCCAGTGCTGTTCCATGCCGCATCCAACCACACCACACTCTTCGCATCATGGGC
Organism: Aegilops bicornis; assembly: GCA_021605145.1. Lineage (NCBI taxonomy): Eukaryota > Viridiplantae > Streptophyta > Magnoliopsida > Poales > Poaceae > Aegilops > Aegilops bicornis. The sequence goes on from CM038673.1 coordinate 75,019,958, forward strand.
CAATGTTTGTGATCTTCTGCTGCTGTTCTTCGTACCATTCTTGTTCCTGCTCTATGCGTCCACTCGTGGTTCACTGTGGTGGATTACCAGGGATACACGCACAATGGATCAGATAAGGATGGCGAATGGCTTGGTTGCACTTGTTATAGTGGTGCTCTGCCTGGAGGTTCGAGTGGTATTTCACGCTTTTGGAAGGTACATTCATGCTCCCCCGCCGCTGAATTACCTGCTTGTGACTGTCACGATGCTTGGTGGTGCTTTGGGTCTGGCCGCGCATGCTGCTGGCAAGGTTGGAGATGCAGTTAGCTCGGTGGCGTTTATGGGGTTGGCAGTGCTTGTCAGTGGAGCAGGTGCCGTAGTCATTGGTTTTCCGCTTGTGTTCCTTCCACTCCCAATGATGTCTGGTTATTATGTGGCAAGGTTCTTTACCAAGAAAAGCCTGTCATCATACTTCACCTTTGTGGGAATATCAAGCTTGATGGTCCTTTGGTTTGTGGTGCATAACTACTGGGATCTAAATATTTGGGTTGCTGGTATGCCATTGAAATCGTTTACCAAGTACATTGTTGCAGCTGTAATCATGGCAATGGCTGTTCCTGGTTTGGCACTTCTCCCCGCAAAACTGCGCTTTCTTGTGGAACTTGGTCTTATTGGTCATGCACTGTTGTTATGCTACATTGAGAACCGACTCTTCAACTATGCTGCCATGTACTACTTTGGGTTTGAGGATGATATCATTTATCCAAGTTATATGGTTTTGATCACAACATTTTTGGATTGGCTCTTGTAAGAAGATTATCTGTTGACCAGAGAGTTGGGTCCAAAGCTGCTTGGATCTTGACTTGTCTCTATTCTTCAAAATTATCTATGTTGTTTATCACATCAAGATCGGTGGTATGGGTTTCAGCTGTTCTGCTACTTGCTGTCACACCCCCTGTACTTCTTTACAGGGACAAGTCCAAAGGGGGGGTTCCAAGGATGAAGATCTGGCAAGCTTATTTTCATGCATCTGTAGTAGCCTTTTCTGCATGGCTCTGCCGGGAAACAGTTTTCGAAGCTTTACAGTGGTGGAACGGAAGGCCTCCTTCAGATGGTCTGCTTTTGGGGTCATATATTTTGTTGTCTGGTGTTGCTTGTATCCCAATAGTGGCACTCCATTTCCCTCATGCCCAGTCAGCAAAGAGAGTCCTGGTGCTTGTTGTGGCCACAGGGCTTCTTTTCGTTATTATGCAGCCTCCTGTTAAACTGTCAGGGGTATACCGGTCGGAGCTGATCAGAGCAGCACATTTATCTGATGATGACACGTCAATATATGGTTTTGTAGCATCCAAGCCCACATGGCCATCATGGCTGCTCATAGCAACAGTGGTACTTACATTAGCAGCTGCTACATCTATCATCCCAGTGAAGTATATTGTTGAGTTGAGGGCTTTGTATGCTGTGGGAGTTGGAATTACACTAGGCATCTACATATCTGTCCAGTACTTCTTCCAAGCAGTTGTTCTGTATCCTCTTCTTGTTGCGACAGTTGTCTGTGCTGCAGTCTTTATAGTATTCACGCATCTCCCATCTGAGTCCAGCACAAGGGTTTTGCCATGGGTGTTCTCTTTGTTAGTAGCTTTGTTCCCAATCACCTACCTGCTGGAAGGACAGTTAAGGGCCAACAGTTTTGCAGTTGAGGATGAAGCAGAGAAGTTCACCAACATGTTGGCTATAGAAGGGGCCAGAATGTCGCTTTTGGGTCTCTATGCTGCTATATTCATGATCATTGCACTAGAAATTAAGTTTGAACTGGCTTTGCTGTTGCATGATAAAGCCACGGATGTTACACATGGTGTATCTGGTGGTCGGGGCTCTGCATTTCCACCCAAAGCAAGGCTGCAACAGCAACGGAGATCTCATGCTGCACCAACTTTCACCATCAAGAGATTAGCAGCTGAAGCAGCTTGGATGCCTGCGATCGGCAACTTATCCACGGTTTTGTGCTTCATCATCTGCCTTGTCCTCAACGTAACACTTACTGGTGGCTCGAACCGTGCTATTTTCTTCCTAGCGCCAATCCTTCTACTTTTGAACCAGGATTCAGACATCGTTGCAGGATTCGGTGACAGACAGCGTTACTTCCCTGTGACAATTTCTATTTCTGGGTATTTGCTATTGGCATCATTGTATAAGATATGGGAGGAGGCTTGGCCTGGCACTGGCAGTGGAGGATGGGCTCTTGATATCGGGGGCTCAGTTTGGCTCTATGCTGTGAAAAATGTTGCTCTTCTCGTGCTCACGCTACCCAATCACATACTCTTCAATCGGTTCATGTGGGACTATGTCAGGCAGACCGATTCAAAGCTACTTCTGACACTGCCTCTCAACCTGCCATCGATTATAATGACAGATGTACTTTCTGTGCGGGTTTTAGGGCTGTTGGGAGCTATTTATTCTCTAGCACAGTACCTGATATCAAGGCGGATAAGAATTGCTGGGATGAAATATATTTGAAGTTTTGAGGTAAATCTTGTGTCTTGGCGCAACTGCTGTCAGTCGAGTCTTCAACTTCCTGAAGCAGATCCTTGTGGTAGAGAGAATCAGAGAAACAATGCTCGATGGTAATCACTTTTGTACTGGATGATTGTTATACTGGTTTACCCTTGAGGTGTTGTACTGTAGATGTTTTGCACAGGACATAAAATGCATCACCATGGGTCCTTTACTATGGGCTTGTAGCAAGAAAGAAAAGAATTTCTATTTTTCACTTGACTAATGTTAATTCGTTTTCAGTCGAATTTTTAAACCGTCGGATCAGGTGCTAAGATTTGCGCTGAGAGTGGTCTTTTTGTAGCCGGGCGCACGTGTCTTTTCGGGCCTCCTGTTTACCACCCAATTAGCTTTTCCCCTACCTGTCTTTTTCGCTGTTGTTTTGAATTTTCTTTTCGGCCCGGTTCAGCCTTTTCTATCCCATTTCACAAGGCGCTAGATCGAGTCACTGTTTGAGCGGAAGGGAGAGAGAGATAGAGGAGGGAGAGACCCTTCCTTGGTGATTGGGAGCTCTCCCTCTATTTCTGCCTGAGGTCTAACACTGAGTGCTGTGGATTGGGCTCCTATGGAATGGTTTGACCCCCCCTTTTGTCTAGATTTTTCCTTTGGATGTTGCTGCTTGTGTTCTGTTGTTCTTGATCTAGTTCTCTGATTTGTTGACTGGGTTCCTATCCTGTCCGCAATATCCAGGGTTTGTGTGAATGTAGGTTTGTGATTTTCCCATGGCTAGCTTTCAATTTGTTTGTGTATTCAGGGGTTTCCTGGTTCTGAAGGTTTTGCTACGACTATTTTGGGGATTTTTGGCACATGTTATTTAGGATTCCGGTGGGGTAGAGGTTGAGCTCGTTGTTTCATTTTTGTTTTTCAGAAGCTTATCAGTGCTGGTGCTAGGAATAGGAATGTGGTATATGTTTCCGTCTCTTGATAGTTCAGCTCCTCTATACTTATTAGTGCTGTTTCTGATATGCATTTTCTAACTGTTGCTATTTATTGTGTATTATAGTGTTTCTTCAAAAGAAAACTCTCTTGTTCCGTGTCCTGGACTAACCATCCCTTAGAGGGTATTGCTAAAAGATCATCGATTCCTAACAAAATCGATGTTGGAGTGGGTTGATGGAAGCCCAGAGTCTTTAGTTGATCCAGTATATGGGATGTATGTCCCATTTTGAAATTTCATATTTGCTCTCTGTACATATGAAGCTAACAACACATTAGTAACAAGCCAATGGGAACACACAAAGTTATTTACAGTAGTACAGTACCAGAAGTAGTATACTACTGGAGATACTGTTCATCAAATTTAGTACTAGGTCATGTTGTGAAATGTATGTTGGGTAAGAGGATTTTTCTGCTTCACAGTTTTTGGTCCTTTTTATGTTTTTGATTGACTATGTTGGGTGCATCTAATTCTTTTATCTTTGGTTCTATATAATTAAAATTTTCTTTTCTTGTAGCATGAGTGTGTACCATGATTTTTTTGTTATTGTTTGTTTTTTGTAGATAACTCTCTTTGGTGCATGATCTGAACTACATCTTGTTAGTGATTGCTACTGAAATGAAGTTAGTGTTTTCACTTTTCAGGTACTCTTTTTAGTTGTATATATAGATCCATAGTTGATTTACAGCTGGATTGTATTTGACTTACATGCTATCTTTTTTGCAATTTCTGTTTTCTTGCATTGTAAGATTGTAGTTTTCGGGGGTCAACTCTGATGATTTACAGCTGGATTGTATTGAACTTGCATCCTAGCTTATCTCGTCATTTCTGTTTTTCTTGTGTAGTAAATTTATAGCTTGCTTCTAGTAAAGCCGACTCTTTGTGTTCTGTCGATTGAACCAGGAGTTACATTTCTAATGAATTATGGTGTTTAATGTGTGTAGAGTCAAACTTGGGGTGAACAATAATTTCAGCCTTAGTGTATTAGGAATTTTATTTGTTAGCACTGTAAGTTTGAAGTCTACTGGAAATAACTTCAAGTTTCAGCTAGCACTTTAACTTTTTCGACACACGGAAGAAGATGCACAGATCTATTGCTCTCTTTCAAAATTTATAGATTGGACAGGGAGGATTTTGACCTGTTGCTAATCTCTGATGCCTCCTGCCCGCACTTCAGTTAGATTGCTTCCTGGTCTCTTTGCGTCCTTTCTTTTGGATTTGATTTCTTGATCTGCTAGTACCATGTTCTTATCCTGCTTCTGTTTGTTATTATTCCGGCTTTGCTATTTTCCCTTCCACGCGCCTCCAAAATCTACTTCATCGAAGAGTTCTAGTAGAGCATCTCCAACAGGCGCCCAACGCGCCGCGCGGTAAAAACGGATTTGGCGCACCGCGCTGAAAAGCTGCGCGCGCGCAGCTCCAGCAAGCACGGTAAAATGCAGCGCCCGCGCTCATTCTACAATATTTTTTAAATTAAAATTGCATAGATAAAAAAATCAATACAAAGATATTTTACATCGGTGCAATTACTACGTCATAGATGATAGATAGATACTACTACGGCATAGATAGATAGATAGAAACTACTACGGCATACATAGATAAAAAATTACTCCAAGTCGCTACCATCACCATCATCATCCTTGTCGGTGTCGTCCGAGTTTGAGAGCCATACGTCGTCCCAATGTTCATCGTCCGAGGTGAAGAACGACCTCCCACCTGCGGAGACGATGTCGCATCGCTGCTCGCCATCGCCTTCCGTTGACGCTGTTCGCCCGCTCGAAGCGGCGCCTTGCCGCCCTCTCCGCCCGAGGGCACGCTTTCGGCGTCGGCGTCCTCTGGGTGGCGGCAGCCGCCACTCGCCATGGTTTCGCTTCGTCCTCGGCGGCGAGAGAGGCAGCCGCCGCCGGCGTGGTCGGCACGGTCCATGTCCGTGATAAGACGCAGCGGAGGGGCGAGGCGCCGCGCCTCGCTGCGTGAAGACGTCCGGAAATTCATCTCGTGACTGGGCCTTTCCAGCGCCACGCAGCCGCTGCCGACGCAGCTGGCAGCTCGCGCCGCTCCGGAACGCCCCGAGGCCGAGCCGGATGTCGGCGCCCGTATCTCGGCGAGTACCGTTAGGCGCCATGACGCCCAAGCCCGGCACCAGGCGGCGCGGGCGGCATGGTGGCGCGGTGGTGGCGCAGAAGCGCGGCGGTGAGTGCGGCGGCGAGGTTCGCGAGGGCGTGGTTGTTCTGCGCGGCGGCGGCGCATGACTTTATAGGCACGCGCGAAGCGGCGCGCCAAATCTACCGCGTCGCCTGCCGCTTTCTACCGCGCGCGTGCAAACGCTTCCCGCGCGCGGTAACTTCCCGTCACCGCTGGAGCGCGCGGAACCAACCGGCGCGCGCGAAAAACTGATTTTACGGCGCGGGCGCGCGTTTTGCCGCGCCTGTTGAAGATGCTCGTAGTACGTTGCCTTTACGTTGCTCTAATAAATTGTATTGCGTTCTTCCACCTTGTATTTCAGTCAAAGAAGAAAATGTCCAATAGACACTCGTGGTAGCTGTGATTATTAGTGACCCTAACGTGGTGAATTTTTTTTTGAGGGAAAACGTAGTGATTATTATTACTACCTGGCGATTAGCTTTAGCTAGCTACACAAAGGCGGGAGGGGATGGGTAGGAGCTGGCGCAGTCGGCGGTGGCGAAGGTGATGGTGCGCCTGTCGAGGTCGTAGCCGACGTGCATGTTCTGCTGCAAGATGCTGCCGATGGTCGGCACCGACCCCTCATACGTCACCGGCACCACGGCCAAGCACACGGTCCGTAGCAGAAGGTCCATGAACACGTTCTCCGCCTTGAGCGTCACCAAGGCGCCCCCGCCCAGCTGCAGCGTCACGTCCGGGAATACCTTCTCCAGCGCCTTCATGCCGTCCGCCTCGTAGCACACCGAAAACAGCTCCGGGTTCGGCGACGGCGGCGGCTTGCGCGGGAGCTTGATGCTCCCGGTGAGCGCCTCCACGATGGGGTCAGCAGCTCCTTGTCGAGGGGCGTCAGCAGCGACCCGGAGTCGACGATGACGGGGGACCGCTTCGGCAGCTTGATGATCGAGTTCCCGACCCTGAGGGCCACGATTTCGACGGTGTAGAAAGCCTCCACGTGCACGGGGGAGTGCACCATCGGCGTGGTCACCACGCCCGGCTCCGTCACGGTGGCGCGGGGCCCGAAGTTGAGCGCGGAGGACACGTCGCGGTGGTGGCGCAGCCGAAGTTGACTCTAGGCACTTGCAGCTGCGGACGCTCGCGGCACCCCGTGCAGCCGCCGGGAGCGTCGTCGAAGGTGAAGGTCTCGGTGGCCACGAGGCCGCTGCTGTTTGAGCCGCCGACGTACGAGTAGCTGTACTGGCAGAAGGAGGTGGCGTCGCAGGAGGTGCCGGGGACCGAGTGGCACGAGTCGGACTGGCAGCCCACGCGGCCTTAGGTCGACGAGGAGGACAGGTCGAACACGCTGCTCGTCCCGCCGGCTGCTGCTGGCGGTGGCGGTGCGGGAGAAGCAGAGCCGTTGGTGCATCTGAGCCACACGAGGTCGCTGCCGGTGTCGACGAGGGCCAGCATCCGGGTGCGTGGCGTGCCGATGTTGACGTGCATCAAGTACTCGAACGAGCCTGACACCACCTCCGACACCACGCCGTCAGGGTCGGGAGAGCCTGAGCCGGCGTAGGAGCGCCGCCCGGCGGCAAGCCGGCGGGCGTGCGGGGTGTGCGACGGGTCGTGGAACGGCGACCTTGCGGCGTCCCGGTGGATGAGCTCCACGCTGAACCCGCCGCCCGTGCACCCACACAGCAGCGGCGTCAGGATCAGGACGAGGCCAAGGAGCAAAAGTGCGCCACACATTGGATACGCCATTGACTGTTAATTTTCCTACGTTCCTACCTCGATCTTCTTCTTAGCGCAGTTTTAATAGCGGGAATTGGGTGACAAATGTGGTAAGTGAGGATTTGACAGGAATTGCAGATATGATTGGCGAGAGATTAGTTTTATAGAGTACTTGGAAGGCGGTAATTAAGTTGATGCTAGTATAAGATGATTAGTAATTAGGAATTTAGGATGAAGCATTCGAGTGGCAAGACAAGCAGGTGATCAATTGCTCTTTTCTTCTCCCCCAGATTTTTTTTGGAATCGACATTAAACCTTTCAGAAATGGCAACGATTGAACTGCTTTTTTTAATGGAAAATTCATCATGGCTAGCTTTATTAATCTCGGAACAAAATTACATTGTCCAAAGTGCCGCTCGCCAGCCTAACTCATCGAAGATTTATTACAATAACTAAATTTTGCTAGCACATGCGCCATCTGATTCGCATCACGAAAAGAAGTGACCTTCCCAATCGAAGGATGTATTACTTTGATAAACGATACTCAAAATAGATTTAGTGATAGCTTAGCTAATTTTGCTCGGAATGAGGGAAGAACCATGACTTGATTAGGTCGTGGTCCAGATTTTTCCTTAGAGCTAAATGCTATTGATTGTAAGGATTTGAATATTTGAGTAATACAAGTGTTTCACCCGCAAAGAAGAATAAGAAGCCACATCTATGCATTCTGTATAAACAACTGATGATGCATCCCACCTCTGAGATTGTCCATCAGAGAAGTTTATCACATTAAGCGACTCGGACTCAGCTTCCACTTTATGAAAACCCATAGCACTAGCAAAGTGAAGCCCATCTCTCAATGCCTGGTACAAATATTGGCCACCGTAACGAAGAAGGGTATGGTTCATTATGAGTGAATTGAAGTCTGGTCTATCACAGGTACCCGCACCCAAGTACAAGAGGCCGCTTCACCACCAGACTCGGATAATCTACAATTGAGATCCAGGTTGAAGTAAAAGATGTTCCATTATATCAGAGCCAGAATGATTGACCATAGCAGCCGTGTCGATTATATCCATCATCCGCAGTCGGTTCCACAGATCTTTCGCATGAATACACTGGAACAAGATGTGTCTAATGGCCCCGCACCCCAATGAACTGGCCATGCCCCATCTGTTCCTATGTGTCGGTTTGTTAGGATAGAGTTTAGAGGTCTGATTCCATGCAACACTCACATCTGAAAATCTGACCTTTCATTGGAGCTTTGTAAAAAAAAAATTTGTATCAATATTTTTTTAAAATCAAGAACATTTTTTCAGATATGCAGAAGTTCAAGGTGTGACGATTATCTAAATTTGTATATTGATAAAGAAATTGTATATCTTTGTACCTTGAAAATCACAAACATGTTTTGCATTCAAGATTTTTTTTTGAAATTCGTGAATATATTTTTAAAACACGCGACCATTTTTCTGAAAGATTTAACTTTTTAAAACACATGACATTTTTTGAAATTCATGAACATTTTTGAAGTCGCTAACGATTTTTGAATTCATGAACATTTTTCAAACTCGCGACCAATTTTCGACATTCACGAAATTATGAACTTCATTAACATTTTTTAATTCGTGAACATTGTTTGAACTAATAATCATTTTTTAAAATTTCTGAACATTTTGAAGCCCCAAACCTTTTTCGAAATAACATAGATTTTTAAAATCTGTGAACAATTTTAAAATTATAGAACCTTTTTTGACTTTGTGAACATTTTTATGAATTCATGAACTATTTTCATATTTTTGAGCATTTTCAATTTTCAAACATTTTTTAGATTTGTGGACATTTTTCCAAATTCATGAGCATGTGTCAAAGTTTCACAAACGTTTTTTGATTTTCGTTTAAAATAAAAAGGTAAAACAAAAAAAAGAGTACATGAAAAAAGAGAAAAATAAAAAATGAACGGAAAAAAACGGCGGGCCTACCCACATTGTGCCGACCAAAACGTGCGCGCTCGCGCAGGGGTGGTGGTGGTGTGTGTGTGTGGGGGGGGGGGGGGATTTGGGTGCGCAATCTGGCGCTAGACCCCGCCTAGGGAGGCACACCTATATATTGGAGTGAATTACACCAGTGGTGTTAGAACTTGGCGCAAACGGTCACTTTAGTGCTAGAACTTACGGCATACATTAAAGTGATATAAAAACTTGGCTCGGACATGCAAATCTCGTTTGTATACTGTTGTGACGTTGACGAGGCATGACAGTGTGGCATAGGGCTATGACTGCATGGTGAAAGTTGGACGTGTGGCGTGCTATTTTTGCAAAAAAGAAAAACCCTTGATTTTTTTTCACAAAAAGTCCCGTTAGGTGTGTGACATCCGGTGGGCCCCACTTGTCAGTGAAACATCATAAAATTTATTAGAATGAAAAATATGCCCGTGAGAAATTCGTAGCCATGACCTCAGTCCCAACATCGTGTGCAGCATATACACTTTATATCTTTGGATTACGTAACATAACTCAAGAATTTTAATCCTAAAAGGGGTTATGCCCATGGGATTTCAAGCCAGCTACCCAAGTAAAACAATTAGGAGGGCGTAACACTCCAACTATGTACTCTCATGTGTAAATATAATTGTTACAGTTTATGTTTATAACAGAATGTGCTCTTGGGCTACAATTTATGTTATTTTTTTCACTTTTCGAAAGTTGTAAAGAAATGTAAATTGTAATTGTAAATATTATACATATAAACAAAATATTTTAGACTAAAACAATGGTCGTCTATTTTTTTTTTGCATATTAATAAAATATAAAAGTAATTTTACAAAATACGTGTATTTAAAAAATTATCATATCAATTCAAAAAAAATTACAAGGTTTTCAATACAATATTCATGTTGCATATAAAATTTTGCAAGCTTTAATTCTTTTATGTTGTTTTAAAAGTGTTCATGCGTTTCAAATGAATACGTATTTACAATTATATGTACATTTCTAGTTTACATTTTTGGGGCTAAAAAGAAGAAAAGAAACAAAACTAACATGTTTAAAATAGGCCACACTAACTGCAGTCTGTTTAGCCCAGCGGGCGTACTATTGTAGACATAAAGGTTAACAATCCTATTAAGGCACGAAATGCCGTTTGTTGTATATTTGCTAGGTCCTCCTCGTGGTAACTGTCATGTCGCTGGTACAAAATCCCACGGCTGTTTCTTTTTTTTCGAATTAAAATTCTTATTTTACGTTGTTTAACAAAGATATAAAGGCTTATAGTATTCTTATATGACATCAACTTTTATCTGGTCGGTTGGCTACCCGTGCTCTCGTCTGACTTTAGGTCACCGGTTCAAATCCTTGCCTGAATCCTATTTTTCTTTTAATAAAATTTGTGATGTTTGGTTGACAGGTCGGACCACCCGATGCCACACATGCAATTACTGTGTACACCTGACAAGGGCCTTTACGTGAGGAAAAGGCGAAAAATTAAAATTTGAGGTTTTTTTTTGCAAAAGGAGAACACCACATGCCCCGTCTTCACCATAAGGTCACTGATAGCGGGCCCTACGCCATTGCTGTCATGCCTCGTCAGCTTCGCGGCGTGTACAAACGAGATTACCAACAATGTGTTCACCAGTAGAAATGTGCCAAGCAGTGGGTTTTCGCAATGCTCGGGGCGTTACCAACAGAAGAGTTTATCAGGTTTGTAGTAACCTTATAGGCTATTTTGGGGAGCTAGAAGGAAAACTATATATGAAGGCATCTTCAAGCCACCACATGTGATAGATAGAAAATAAAGAACAAGATACTACTAAAAAAATCACTATGGGTTGAAGCAAAACAAAATTGCCATCATTTTTGTAAGCAAAATTTGCCATGGTAAAAAATATCTTTTACGCAAATGGCAAAAAACAAAAAGCTCATGGCAGTTTTGCATCTCTACCATGATGGCAAGAACTAAATTTGCCATGTATGCTAAATAAAAATAGGCATGGCAATAAAACAGTTAATTTTTCCATGGTAAATTTTTCATGTACTTACAAGTAAAGTTGCCATGGCAAATTAAGGTAAAAATTTGAAACGACAACTTAAAAGTAAATTCTTTGACATGACAAAAAAGGTGTTAAATTTGCCGTGTTAGAGCTCATCTTGCTCGTTACATCGAGGAGTGTAGGGCTTTAGCCATAAGGAGGGGTGACGAAGATACTGATCTTGCTTCTCAGTGCAATGAGGGTTATTTGTATGGTGTTCTGTTTAGTCATGGTCGGTTGAGGAGCAAATTTCATGGTCCTTCCTGGGAACAATTGGTTAGTGATTATGGTGTTCGTCCTCGTGATATAATGACCATTAGACTTGAACATTATGGAACATAGATTGGTATTGATTTTTATCGTGTTGGTCGTGGAGATGCATTGTCTCCTTTACTGTCTGTTGGTAAGGTTTATTTTTAAGGACGTTTTTTGCTTGTTTTATTGCATATGATGATTTTTCTGTTTCCTTGAGCCTGTGATTGGCGCACATGAGTGAGTGACGCCGGCAATCTGGACAGCCCGATTGATGGATTGGTGAAGTCGATGTACTACGTAGAGCCAGCGGGTGGCATCGTGGATGCATGGTTGGAGCTCATCGATCGTCGCGTGACGAGAAGACACAAAATCAAACAACAAAAGTACAGTGAAAAAGAATGGAAAAAGTCCATTTTAAACCTTGAATTCGTAGACGTCCGGCGAATCAAACCCTGAAGTCGAAATCCCTGTCGTTCTGACCCCAAACTAACTAATCCCGGTCCAAATCTAACCTTAGTGTCGTTTTAGCCCTTAAAACGATGACGTGGCCAGGATTGCTAGTTAGGCGGGCCAGGTTATAACTGGAACGCAGCGGGGAGGTGAAGCAACCGTCGATTGGGGAGAAACTAGGGTTAGGCGGCGGCAGCGATTCCTTGAGTGGTGCGGCGGAGGGCGATTCGGGCGGTATCATCGGCTGCGTCGGCAACAATGCCGTGGTCTTCTGGTGGTTCGAGTGCTCCCAGCTTCCGTCGAGCCACCGGAAGGAGAGGGAAGAATCTAGGTCGCCGGTGCATCATGAGGCCCCGATGGCGTCTGAGCCAATGAGGCTCACTGGTGCAACCCGTCGGAAGGCGCCTAGGTGGATCTCCGGAGCCGTCGAGAATCGAGCAGGAGATACTACGCTGTGTTGATGCCATGGTGAGCTTCAAGTTGTTGTTTTTGTTACATTCATTTGTTCCCCACCCCTCTCATTGATTTCTGTTGGTACAATTGAACAGCATGGTGGTTGTGGATTCGTGGAATGGCATGATGACCCACTTCCCAAGTTTTGGAGTGATTTGATTGGTGATTTGCGAGATGAAGTGCGAAGGTCGAGAGGTCAAGGAAGTGTTGTTGTGATTGAAGATCCCACTACAGTTGTGGCTCTCCACGAAGGTGAAACAGGAGGAATGGGAATGGCTATGGCTCTGCAAGATAAATTGAAGCGAAAAATTCAGAGATAGATGCACTTTGAAGGGCAAATATCGTAATGTTGTCATCTTTGTTTGTTGTATTTGTGGTGGGTTTAGTTGCAGGGAAGATGCTACTGTAATAAGATGTGCAAGTGTTATTTGTATGCAATGTAGCAATGCTTTAGGGTTTAGAATGAACTGGTCTTTTGGGCATTGAAGATGCAACTTGTATCCTTAGTTTAAATTGGAAGTTGTATGCATTTGCCTCTCTGAAAGTTTAAATTGGAATCAATGAAAGTGCAAGTGCAAGTTGTGTTATGCCATCATTTTGTACCTCTCTGAAATGCATATATGTTTGCAATCTTTCTTTGGCGATAAGTGAAACATGATGTTGTTTGTAAGATAATGCATAGATGATGCAAGTTATAAGATAATTCCAATGCATTGTCGTGGATGGCATTTAGAAACAATGCTAGCAAGTAAATAAGAAGGAATTGCAAGTGATGAAAGATCATTCAGATCAAGTTAATTTCACATAGACTGGGTTTGAAATAAGTCACACTCCCACACATACATGACCCCTAGTTTGAGCCATGAACAAAAGATAAGTTTGCAACATTACATCAGAAAAGTTTTGAAACATTGCAACTTGAACAAAAGAACTAGCTGCAGCCCTTCTACAACTATAACTAGTAGTTTCCACTGCAAGTGAAATATCTGAAGCTTGGCACCGATGATGCGGTGCCTTCTTCCCCTCTTAGCTCTAGATCCTGTCCTTGTGGAAGTAGATGTTGTAGTGGCGATAGATGATCCAGCTTGACGATGGCAGTTCTCTTTCTTGGAGGCTTGAACCTGTTGGTCCCGATGAGAAGGTCCTGTTGGTACCGAACTTGTTGTTGGTGGAGCAGAGGCAGAGGCGGAGGTTTGCTGCAAATTAAGGATAAATATGCAATAAGTTCCAACACAAGAGTAATAAGAAGGATAAATATGCCATAGATAAGTACATGACAGCAACAAATACCTCAGTTGGGTTCTTTTTCTTGCTAGTTCTAGCAAGATGAGCATTTTTTTTCTTGCCTCTCTCTGGATTTCGTTTACATCCTGATTTGTTGTGTCCGGGGTTACCACACAATGAGCATTTGATAATTGTGCCATGCTTGCTCATTTTCTTCCCCTTAGGTTGCTCAGTTTCTTCTCTTCTCCTATCATTGTTTTTAGGCCTTCCTTTTTCTTCTCTTTTCACGGCAACCTAACATATTCAGGAGGCCTTGGCCTAGGATTGGGTGACACCGCCACATCTCTTCACCCTCCACAGGCTGCAAGCAATGCTCATAGATTTTTTTGAACACCTCAACAAAGTAGCAAGGAGCAATAAAATCCTCAATTTTTCTGCTGCACTTGTAGATGGCACTAATTGCATGGTGGCAAGGAAGCCCTGCCAGCTGGAAGTACCCACAAGAGCATGTCCATTTATCCAGGTCCACAGTGTACTGCCTTCCTCTTCCATTCACTTGCTTCACTTCAAATCCATTTTCTCCATTCCAGAGCACCTTAAGATATTGTGTTCCAGCAATACTTTTCTTGAGCTTCTTAAAAACAGCAGGGCATATTTTTCCTCTAAAGTTGGCACCTTTCTCTCTTTGTTCCTGAATTGTCACTAGTACTTTTTCCCTAATATTTTCATTCATAGAAATAATAGGATAAAACCTAGCATCAACTATAGCATGGTTGAATGACTCACAAAGGTTGTTCTCAACTGATTCACAGCTTGAACCAACTTGGAAAAAGCCCTTGCCCAGTCTTTGTGGCTCAGTCCTCATGATGTCTTTAGCCCCTTCAGAGTGACTTGTGCAAGCTTGGCCTTATAATAGTTGAAATCTTGCTTGTTAGAAGCCTTAGCAACTGCCCAGAATTTTTTTTGCCACTCATGATCTCTATGTTTCTTCCTCCAATTAGCATAAATGTGCCTAGCACATATCCTATGCTCTGCAGGAAGGTAATCATTATTTGCATTAATCAAGCCCTTCACGATCGGAGATAATAACCCACCAGCTCCATTATTGTTTATTTCCAAGTCCTTAATGAGCAGCCCAACAAACCACTTCCATGTGATATTAGTTTCATTCTCAACTACAGCCCAAGCTAGTGGATACATCGATTATTTGCATCTCTACCTATGGCACACAAGAGCTCACCCTTCACTGCACCTTTGAAGAAACAACCATCAAGGCCTATTACTTTTCTGCAACCAGCCTTGAATCCTTGCTTCATTGCATTAAAGCACACATAGAAGCTCTGGAATACACTTTCCTCCATGTTTGTTGGGTCCATGCAAACATCAACTGTGCTTCCAGGGTTGCTCCTTAGCAGCTCAAGTTGGTAGTCAAACACTCTAGTGTATTCATTGTTCATTCCACACAATAATTTGTCCATGACAAATCTTTTTGCATCTTGCACTTTGAAGTGGAGACATCAGCAAACATATCTTGCAAAAGCAGTTGCTTTCATGCTCTCAATTTTCCACATAGGATTTGCCAATATGAAGTGCTCATACCTCTGTGCAATCACCTTTGTAGTAACCAACTTGTTGCATCATTACTGTGCACATTGGTGATCATCATTGTATGTTATGACTTGGAATCTTGAAGTCCTTGATCTCTTGGCTGCATATATCAGCCATGGGCAGCCAGAGCCATCCACACTTTGCCCTTACTCTGTCACACTCACATTTCATGAACTTAATGCTCCTCTTTGTTACTAAACCATATCTTCTCAAAGCTTTGCACGGTGATTCTTGCTTGTAAAAACCATGGTCAAAGCAAAATGTGGTACTTCACTTTCGTGGTTGTATCTTGGGAATGTACTCTTCCTCTTCCTTATATGACCATCCTGAGTCTTCATCATAGCTGTAGTCCTCATCGGATGAATCATAGTTCCAATCCATTTCTTCTCTTTCAATTTGCTCCTCCATGTTGGCAATCAATTCAATTGGCACCGCCCCTGTAGCATCCCTACCTATCCAGCTCTTGGAGTCCCTCATCCTTTTCTTAAATTTCCTAGCATGTCTCCTGAGCTCCACAACTTCAATCCTCCCCACTATCATCGTGATGTCCAATGTATTCGTGGTCACTATCTGAGTCTGAATTTTGATTAACCTTGTCAACATTTGCAGCTATCACCATTTGGTTATTCACATGCCACTGGCCCGAGGTTGAAGCACAGTGATGCAGGTTGACTTGGATCCAAAACACAGGAAAAAACACCTTCCATGCCTGCCATTTCATCCACATCTACTACTCTGCTTCTTCTCTGCTTCAAGGGGCTGCAAATTCTTTGAGTGATTACACCAGTTTCATCAGGTATGAGCACATCAGTGTCAGACTCTACAGGTTCAACAACACTTACTGGCACTGGTTCTTCTGCAGTTATAACTACATCTGGTTCTTCAGCAGTTATAACTGCATCTCGTTCATCATCATCACTCTGTTCCATGATTTCATCTTCAAAATCACTCCCACTGCTGATGTCATTGCTATCTTCCTCTCCATGATACTCCACATACACATCAGCAACTCCTCCAACACAAATGTAGTCAGCCATCTTCACACACCAACTGTCATCATTAAGGAACACCAAGCCATTGATAACCTCTTTTCCAGGAAGCAAAAAATAAAACTTCATCGATTCGATCGACTGAGTATGATCTTTTAAATAACCTTTGACTTCCTGCAGAGACAATTTATCCCTCTCAATCTCTGACATTGCTTGTTGTCCCACAACATAGTCCAAATTTGGACCAATGCGGATGAACTCCCCTCCAATATGAAACCGAACGTTCAAAATCTCACTTGGGTCCATGATTTCACTGAAAATACATACACCGCGATCAAAATAAAGCATAACAATCTATTCCTAAATCAATCTATTCACAAAAATCAATCTTTTCCGTCACCCAAATCGTCCCCAATTTTGCCCCAAATTTGCCGCTCAAACCCTAACCCTAATGCCGCAACTTCTCCAACCTATGAATAACAAGGAGGAGGGCATCCGAACATTACCGCTTCTTCGATCGCCGTCGCGCCGTCACGATCGTCGCAGAGGTGGCGATCAACCGCCCGGCCGCCATTGCCGTCGCCAGAGAAGGATGAATGCAGAGGGACGCGGAAGAGAACGGCGACATAACGGGCGAACTGGGCCGACCCACTAATATCGCCTCCGAAAGGCCTGAACGACCCATCCGGCCACCCTATTGCCACGTCGGCAATCCCGTTTGGGAAAGCGACACTAAGGTTAGATTTGGACCGGGATTAGTTAGTTTGGGGTCGAGCAGCCGAGGATTTCGACTTCAGGGTTTGATTCGCCGAACGTCTACGAATTCAAGGTTTAAAATGGACTTTTTCCGAAAAAGAATGGATCCATAGATAGCACAAGGGGGAGGGGGTGGGTCACGGGCGAGCCTGCCAAGCGGGGAGGCGGCAGTGAGACAGAGGAAGACGCGCCGGGAGCCAGCCTGGCCCTGGGCGACGCGGCGGAAGGCGTATGCAAGGTCGGCGAGGCTAGAATGGATCAGCCTCACCACAGGCCAGGCTGGCTCCCGACGCGGACGTCATGGATCGGAGGCTGGAAATTTACTGTAGTGTTTTGGGCATGACGGTGTTTTTGTTTCATAATCTGTTGGAGATACTGCATGTAATAAGATGCATTGCAAGGAAATCGAATGAAGCTTGCTTATTTGGAAACATGAATCTTTTTTCGCCAGTGTGTGTTAAGAAAAGAATGGAAGAATGATGTCGACGGACAGAGGAGCAGTGGCTTGTGGCCGCAGTAGAGTGGGAGATTCCGTCCGTCCAAGCTGATTCACGAGGGCCGTAAACACGCTAAAGGTTTCGTTTGTTTACAAACAAGGACTCCTTGGATCTTTTTACATCCCCACAAATAATATAATCGCAGGCAAGTCCCTACCATTTTGCAGCCAAGACCCTGAAGGTTTTGTTTCTTTACAAACAAGGACGAATTTTTGACTAGTGGGAATTTTTGGCAGCATAACGCGTGGAAATGAATTGCATGCACAACCCTGAAAGTCGCGGTTAAGAGATCATCTCTCCTCTCCCCCTAGAGATCAGCAACAGCAACAACAACCATTAGCATGAGATCAATATGGCTAATTAGGATTAGGGCAAGCCAACTCTTGACTTGGAAACATTAATCAAACACACACAAGTTCATTGGTTACACTCAAATGGTTGCTATATTGTCTAAGTTTTACTATATATGTGTATGTTGATCACAGGAAATAAAGTTATATATACATGCCCATGGGAGCAAATCATCATGTAACACAAAATAAGGATATCCCTATCTTTTTTCCGAGTCTATATTTCCTAGCTACAAAATTATCTAGCTAGATAAGATTATCAACATCAATCTACCTAGCTGCGAGATAAAATTATCAACATCAATTTATCTACCATTGTTACGAATTTTTTGGACTAGCATCCTAACTACAATCAAACACCTTTAACAAGCTTCTACTTAACATTGCCGGCTGACATAAATGCAACACCTTTAGCAAGTTCCTATAAATAAGTAAATTAATAAAGTTCTTTTTCTAGCAGCAAGCAAATTTTCTTTTGACCAATCCAAGTGTCGGCAAACTGGAATATTTACATCTCTGTTCTCATGAAACATCATATCCTATTCTAACATAATGAACTGGAAATTGGTAACAACAATTTATTTATTAGTTAGCATGCAAAACCTAACAACAGCTGAAAAGATTTTTCAGCCAAACAACAGCAGTATAGCAGCAGACTTAAATTCAGTGTATAGTCAAACAGCAGCAACAACAGTAGTTTAGTACCAGTAGTATTTATTTTTTCTCATGTAAAAATCTAACTGAATCTGCACAGATTTTTCAGCCAAACAACAATAGTATAGCAGCAGACTTAAATTCAGTGTATAGTCAAACAACAGCAAACAATAGTAGTTTAGTACCAGCAGTATTTACTTTTTCTAATGTAAGAATCTAACTGAATCTGCACCCGCATACAGCTCTTCAGCAAAACACGATTGCAGTATTGTACTTATATATCAGAGGCAAGACATAACATCAAACTTCACAAAGAGTAGGAGATGAAAAACAGTCTCCAATTATATGCAAACTAAGAAGAAAAGGCACATCGCATGCTAGCACCTAATCAGTCTCTCTCCAAACCTACAAATCAGTAAAAAAACACAAGGCAAACTGAGAAAATTTGTACCGAAGTTGCAGCTGCTCTTCCTCTAGCCACCCTCCATGGCCACTGCTACAAGCGCGCAGACGCAGACCGTGCAGCCACTCCTATGGGGGCTCCATGCAGGACCTCCTCTTCCATGCGCATAGTGATGCGGCTACTCACCACACAGCCATGCCGGCTGCTGACATATCCATCGGCGCAAAAAAACCTTCAAATAAGTTTAGAGATCTCATAACACGACAATTCTATCCAAATCAGTTTAAAAAAGAAGGAAGGATGGGGAGGGGCTAGGGTGGGACGGAGCTCACCGAGAAGGACGGGAGGTGCTGGCCGTAGGGCTCGTCGGCAGTTGGAACTGGGCGCTGAACGACGGCAAGCCGCGGAGGGACGTTTTCAGGCCAAGATTGGGAAGACCACGACACCAACAAGGCCGGTAGGTGTGTGTTCTTGTGGACAGTGCATCATTGGAAGGAACTGGGTGGCACGGATTTGGGTAGATAAAGCGAGGAGAGGGGCAGATGGAGAGAAGGGGGAATGCGGGTAGGAGGGACTGGATCCAGATTTATAGAGGAAGGCAGGACGCGGGGAACCGTCGGATGGGAGGTCAATCCGCGTGACGCACACGAGAAGACGATGGATGGCATGCGGCACGAACGAGATGAAATGAGTAAATACAGCAGGAGAGGGCGCCTGGTTTCGAGGAAAGGAGTAAATCACTAGTATGCATTAATTCCCTAGCATGCAGCAACTAACTAGCGGGATATTTGATCAAGTCAGAGATGCATATGGATTTCCACTGGAACAGCGGACATGCATGATAGGCGGAAGTCAGAGAAACTTTTGCATCTCTTTCTAGTATCTATATATCCATCCTTTTCTGTTTCTTTTTTTGAGGGGCTGATATCTATCTATCTTAAAAGCAACCTTGGCCCTACTCTTTTCCTCTTCTTCCTGGAACACAACATAGTTCCAATCTAGCAGTTGATGCTTTTTGAGGGTCATGGTCATGGCTCATGTTTGTGCTTTTTTGCAAAGCAGGAGGAGCACGGAACGGTAGCAATAATATAATGGCATCGATGTGCTGACTTGCTACCACTATAATGTCATCGATGTGCTGATTTGCTACCCAGTGGTTTGGTCTGACATGGCCGGACGGCTGCTGTTTACCTCATGGATCAGCGAGCTAGCAAGCCACTTGTTTCTACTACTTCCTTTAGCGCATCATTTTGGGTTCCAAAGTGTATAATTTTATCATGATGATGCCTGGGCCGTCTGCATTCACAATATGCATACATAGAGTTTGACAACATCTATACATCTCCATAAAATGGTTAATGATAAACAAGGACAGAAGCACCTATACATAAATCATTCATCATCGATCCCCCATGCATGCATGTATCCTCCAAACAAGAAAAAATATATTCACTTCTTGTTTAGCATATCACTCTCAATCATCACTGCCTACCTCCAAATCATTTGAAACATAAATAAACAATTTCAACACAACCACTTCAATTTCACAGCCAGCAACACAAAGCACAAACAACCTGCTCCCCATAATAACTCAGAATATGATAAAACAATATGTGCTTGTTATATG
Source organism: Aegilops bicornis (assembly GCA_021605145.1). Lineage (NCBI taxonomy): Eukaryota > Viridiplantae > Streptophyta > Magnoliopsida > Poales > Poaceae > Aegilops > Aegilops bicornis. Next base: position 75,040,575 of record CM038673.1, read on the forward strand.
AAATGTAAACCATAGTCAACACAACGAAGAAGATTGTGAATCATTTATAAAAAATTGTTTTGCAAGCTAAAACAGTTTGCAAAAAGATCTTATATTATGGGATGGAGGGAGTACATGCTAGCAAGCCAGCCATTTACTTACACCACCTCTACAACAATCTCATTCATTACAACTCAACCAAGAAAGCAAAAAGATATCAAGTAGCCAGCAAACAAGTCTTCAACTTGCTGTTTTCATGTTTTCAACACTAGCTAGCTGTACAACACTACTGCACCACTTAAACCAGACAGGGGATGAGCACCACGGGCCTTGAATTCCTCTTCACCAAAGTCACACGGCAACGCAGAAATGTAGACAAGCTCGCGACTTCAATACCGGCCTCCAACAGTTCCTCAGCACCACCAGCCAAGAAACAAAGCACAGACCACCAATCCAACTAGACAACAATGTCACCAGCCAGGCATATCAACAAACAGAGCACAAGTTACAATTTCCTCTAGTGCTTCCAAGTCTCCACTTCATTTGTCTTCGTCAGTCTCCATGGCACTGAAAAAGAAGATGATGAACGGATTAATGCAGGACCTTCCACGCCAAGATCATCAAATCTATAAAGGCCTGCAGTAATATAGAAACCCTTAGGATAACGATGGATCTATTGAAATGTACCAATATGCATCTTTGCAAGTTGAAGAAAGACACCAAGGCAACAGATCCAGACATCATGCAATGGCCATGTGTGTGGAGTAAGCAGTGGAGCTCGGGTGCTGCAATCAAGGGCGGAGCTTCGTTAGGCCCCAACTGAGCCATGGCCAGCCCAAGATTTATACACTTCTTTTCGTACCTGTGCTTTCTTCGCTACCTAGACTATCATCCGCAGTGCACTAAGCAACAGATACATGCATGCGGGCAGGCACCACACCGCGAGTCCGCAAGCCACTAATCGATCCAAGCCTCAACGACACTAACAGACTAGCACCGGTAGTTGGCAGCCATGGCAACGACATGCACACAATAAAGACCAGCCGCTGCCTGCCGCTTGCACCACACAGCCAAGGAGAAGGTTGCTGACTCATGATCGGCTTGCTCGCTTCTGCTTTCGCCCGTATGGGCACCGGCCATGAGGTCCAGCCCTCATGCAGCAAGGCAGGAGGCACCGTTGCAGTGAGCAAGATACCGCATGTTATCTACTCCCTCCGTTCACATTTATAAGACGTTTCAGACAGCCCAAATTGCACTGTTTTGGGTGATGTCTGAATTGTCTACAAGGTCTTATAAAAGTGAACAGAGGGTGTAACTTTTTTCCCTAAATTCAGAGTTAACGATTTTATTGCCTGGCTTTTTTTTCACTTGTTTGTTCCTCACATTTGGTGGTATGTAGTCATGTAGTATCATATACTACCATTTGATTCAGAATCTAAAAAATATATGTGTGCTCTTTGTAGTGTGGCCCGCCCAGCATTTCTTCGAAGCTCCGCCACTGGCTGCAATCCCTCTCTCCTAGGACTATACACAATGGTGATCAGTATAGTAGAATAACTAGGAATGTGTTAATATTTGACAAAATGACCTTTTTGAAGAAAGACACCTAGGGGCAACAGATCAGACAACATGGCATGTGGAAAATTGAGCCAAAATTCAGAATGAGACAGAGTAAGGTGCAGCCTCAACACACATGATCCTTGTGATATTTCACCTAAACAACACAGTATTTCTCAAGACGCAAACAACTTTAGAGATTCCATTAATCACACTCCAATTTTTGACTAAACAAGCTAAAAATCATCATCATCAGATTCTGGACAACTCACAGGAACCAAACAAGAGACCCCAACTAAGTATCTTGTCACTGTAGTGCTGGAGATTAACAGTATCATGCCAATCGATCAAGCAAAGCAATGAATGACACCAAACCAGAGGGAGGAAAAATTTGCTTCTGATGCTACACGCATCTCATTGCCACTTCATCTGAGCATCATACTACTAGGCATGACAAGACAAAGCTGTCAAAGCATCAATCATATCAACAGATGTATAGTCATCCTAATTACGAATGATATATGTATGCACCTCCCTCCTAGTCCCAGGGTAACAATACAATAGATTCAGATTTGGTGGGGATGAATTAGGGGGTACCTGTGCTTGAGTGTTGGTCTGTGGTTGCTCTTGGTGCTTATGAAGAGGTCCTTCTTTTCCTCCAATGTACCCATGAGGATCGCCATCTTCTTTGATTCTTCTGCTTCTTCCTCTTAGAGATGGATGGATGGATCAACTCAGGACTCCATCCATGGATTGCTTGTTTGGACAACTTGGTAGGGTTGATCATCGATTACTGCAGCAAAAAGTTTTTTGCCAACAACACAGGGTCAAGTGGCTGCATACAGAGGACGTATAGGAGCACATCAATGTATCCTACATCAGCTCTACACACAACTTAATGGTTAAAGCAGCAAATAGTACAAGACATAAAATGGTGGTTAACTGAGAGTACAATTTGTCCAAAAGATAGCTCTCTCTAAATATTGCCGAGCTCCACCAGATGCACACGGAGCTCGTTGCCGAGGAGCATCGGCGACTCGAGATTTACAAGAAGGGGGCCAATGACGAGGCCAGGCATATTCTACTCATAGTAACTATCAAGTAACCAACATGTTCTACAAGCATAATACTAGCATGTCCTAACAGAAAAACAGCCCAGCTTTCACAAATGAACTTTATAACGCAAGAATAATAATATATGTACAGTAAAAAGAACATAAATACACCAATCTCTAGAAAAGATAGGTAATAATAGCATATGGCAAAAGCTTGCTATTCATGAGTCACATCATTTGCGTACATCAAAGCATCAGGTTCCCATGAATTGTAGTTTTGAATGCAAAAATGATGTCCTTAAGAATTTCTTGTTCTCAGCACTACAAGAAAGCTATAGCTACAAGGACGTCTGTTGCTCTCAGCACTACAGGAAAGCTACGGCTACAAGGAAGTCTATTGTTCTCAACGTTACAGGTACGGGAAGCCTATTCTTCTCTGCACTACAGGAAAGTTGCATCTAAATGATCATGGTCCAGGTTTAATATGAAAAATAAAAAACTATAGTTTTTGTCAGTTTCAGATCAAGCTTTTGCCACCGAAAGTTGACACATTTTCTGCATCCAGTTTAGTCCACCAACAACAGGAGCGCTAACCAAATGTCGAGCCAATAGCATGTTTAGGTGATAGTAACAGTCCCATAGTCCTCTTTCTTCTTCCTTGAGCTCTGGACCGATTCCTTATGATTGAAACGGTCTTTGACGCGTGATTGTTCAAATGTTGATCTTCTTGGAGCTGCATAGTATTGGTGAGATGGTCTAGAATAAGATGGAGAATGTGCCCTTGTATCATAACTGTCCCATGATGAATATGTATCTATATGAGCATAGGGAGGCATCCACGGCATTGGCATTGGCGGCCCAAAATAAGGATATGAATATGTTGCATTAAAATTATCACTTTGCCAATACCAATCCTCATATTTGCGCCTTGGGGGTGATCTTGATTTCTTTGCATGATTTGGCCGATAAGAATTCTTTTCTTCACTCTTCTTTTGATATTTATCTAATAATTGTGCAAAAGTGACCTTGGATTTCTTGCACTTGTGCTTATTGCGGCCTTTATCTCCTTTGGCTTGACTTGCATCGATCTTTGGATTTTCTTGTTGCCCCCCAGTCCTTGGCGTCTTCATTGTATCTTCGATAAAACTCATGCCTTCAAGAATATTTTGATTGTGCTCTTGAACAACTAATTTACTTGAAACCTTGATCCCATCACCTGTAGTTTTTACCTTCTCTTTAAATGGATCGGCTTGAAGCAGCCGATGCAAAAGCCTTTTTCCATCGGGACCAATTGGAATAGACTCGTCATCTCTTGGTATCTCAACAAATTTCAATCGTCCTTTACCAATGGCCGACTTAACTATTTGACGAAACATGTTGAAATCCTTAATACTATGCTTGAACGAATCATGCAATTTACAATACATTCGTCCTTGGATAGATGGCTTGGCATGATGATCAAGAGTTCTAATGTAATTATTTTTTAACAACAAATCAAAGATTTGATCACACATGTTTGAATCGAACGTATACCTTTTGTTTTCTAGCCGATCTTGGTGTGCGAACGGCTTTGGAGGTAAGCAAACGAATGGTTCAGATTTAGAATCTCCCCATTCGGCTATGCATTGTGTTTTGCACTCTATCTCCGATGTCTTTGGATACAATATAAAATTAGCATCGGATTTCTCAAAAGAATTTGACCTTGGCTTTAAATTTGTGAAACAAAAATAGTTAGAATACACATGTCTCAATTGAGACCAAGTGCAAGCCAAGTAAGAAACAAGCAAAGGTACCCAATTAGATACGGAATTTTGATAAAGCAATGGGGAAAACTTTGCCTGCAATAATAGGTCACTATCGGTCTTTATAAATGGCACAATAGATTGACCGATATGTTCTATAACAGTTTTATTGCTAAGAAGTAAATTTCCCTTCATCATTGGTCTTTCAAAATTACTTATGAGAATTTCTCTTATAGAAGCATCAACAATAAAGTTGCGACCAAATCGAGGAAGATAGGTAAATCACTTGCTAGACATACCTTTTCAAACACGTTGGGAGAGCATGATGGTTGCATTACTTGAATGATAAGTTGTTTCTCTTTCGAATAGCTCCCCAACACCTTGTCATCCTGTTTTTCTAGAATAGATTTGGCATGTGTAATATTTGATTCGGTCTTTTCAATAGCCGAATTAACATTGTTATCCGAATCACCATCTTTTTTGATAATTCTATCCACACCCAATGCTTTCTTTTTTTGACATAATCTAGTTTGAATTGCAGCGGAATTAATAGGCTTTCCCTCTTTTATTAATTCATGTAGAACAACATTGCATTCGTCCCAAAAAGACGTAAGATTTTTCTTAATGACCCAATCTGGATAGAATTGCCCCCCGACACTTTTAGACTCTTTTGGTAACGAGATGTCACCAAAATTCTGTAATTTTGCAGGGGAAACATTGTATGCTATGACACTAGGTGAAGACACATGTGATCCTATAGAATTTTCACTTATTCGGCTATTAGCATGAAGGTGCGAAGCCGAATTATGAATACCCATAGTTTCATATGGTGCCAAACAATTAGTAGCATGAGGTGTAGCATATGATGATTGAGGGTAATTGGCGGATAACTAGTAGTAGCATGGCCAATTCCCGTATCCACCCCATGTTTTGATTAACATATTGCAAGCTAGTTGCCGATGAATAAAAAGGTGAAGCACTTTGTTGCATACTATCGAAGTTCCTATGTGAAGTGTTTCAACTTGATTAACGGACCTCATCATGTTGTTCATCGGCATATGGATTTGTGGGGCTGCCGATGCATGGGAGTTGGGATACATATGTTGCATGTTGCTAAAATTATATAAAGTTGAAGCATGAAGATTATGTTGCATCGGCTCTTGCACATAATTAGATGCATGATTGATAAAGCTAGGGCTAGCCGATACATTATGCTCATTAGATGGTCTAGCAACAACATATGCATTATTTGCATCTGCATATGTGAATTAGGTATTCATATTACCTTTGCAGATTGCAAACCCTAGATGACAATCTCTTCGTAGCAAGAACGGGTCGGAGACCGTTCAAAGCTTCGTCCCAAGCGGAGTCGCCAAAAAGTGTGTTCGCACACGAACACGTCACTGTGTACCCTCGACGCCGGGGGTGATGCACCGCAGCTCACGTCGAAGAAGACCTGCCGGAAGCCCGGTACGCAAGCAATCCGGCGGGCGCTTTTGTAGAACCGAAACCCCACACGCCCGGGAGGGACCCGTCCCGGTATGCCAAGCGGACTATGGGCTGCCCTAGGTCGACCTGATCGCCCCTAGAGCCTCGAGGTTCGCCGCCCTGCAATGAAGAAGAACAAACGAAGAACGAGGAAGAAGAAGAACAAGGGAGAACATAAAAGTAAAGGTAAAAGTGGTATATTGATTGTTCGATTGTGTGTTGTTCAATCGGCCGTCACCCCATACATATATATGAGGCGGCTGGACTTTCCGTACAAGAAAAGGACTCAAATCCCGTCCAAAACATCAAAAGTTAACCTAACTCGGACTACGAGGGCCGAATCTTCCGGTCAGCCCGGAACTTCTGGGCTAAAATTACATCAAGTAGCCCTCTTGTACAGCTCCTGCAGGTCGCACATGGCCTCGGATCGTGATGGTCCAAAAAGCAAAGTTGTAGATCTTGCAATGGAGAAAAACTCTTCAGTTCATCACCTTTTCATCCGAGGTCATCTTGAGATTGAATTATGGCCCGTGAATCTGCAAATAATATTGAAGTTCCAGCTTTTGGAGCGAACCGCGTGCGAACTTTCTGTTTAGGCCGGAACCTCCCCGGAAGTTTTGCCCGGAAATTGCGGGGCAAACTTATGCAGCACACTGTTTTGGCTCTAATTTTTGTATACAAACTCCGATTTAGACGTTTTTTATATCAAAATCGATCGTTTCAACGAGACAAAGACAATCCGTGCAGAAACTTTTCTCATATGAGGCCATTTTGGGGGCGTAATCGGCCGAATAGTGTTCTGAATAAAAAAATTTGAGTACTTCAAACACAACTTTGGCCTTAGAGATGAGACCGGATGGCTATAGCCCAAATATGAAAGTTTTTCCTTTTGACGATACGGAACTTTCTCACTTTGAGCACTTGTCCATTTAAGGCCATCTTAATTGAGTTCTTGGCCGTGCCAAAATCTGATGTCAACAGATTCATTATTCTCAATCAACCTCCAACACTATTTTGCTACTGGTTTTTGTTATTGATCTCTACGGAGGAGAGGAGAGATGATATCTTGAACGTGACTTTCAGGGTTGTGCATGCAATTCATTTACGCACGTTATGCTGCCGAAAATTCTAGCTAAAATTCCCACGACTTGTCAAAAAATATTCCTTGTTTGTAACCACACGAAAGCTTTAGGGTGTTGACTGCAAAATGTTAGGGGACTTGCCTGCGATTATATTATTTGTGGGGATGGAAAACTAAAAAGGCTGATGCGTTTATTGCGTGCATGCATGCCTCGTGACGTACATATACCGGCATCTTACCTTTTACTATTTCCTCCACCGCATAATGCTTTGCTAACTTCAAGGAATTTAGATAGCTGAGACGAAAGTCGACACTGGCTTCCACCCGAGGTAGCTCTTCACCGAAGCTCGCAAAAATTGTATCTCGTACATTTTTTTAACTGGTTCATCATGGTATACTTTCTTAGCAGTCCAACATTCTCGAGCATTGTATATCACGGATGTCCTATTTTATTGCGAGAATATGAACTGATTGATGAACATATCGATGACATGCAGTAAGTAAAACTAAACGGTGGAATAGCGATATAGATGAATTGGATAAAGCCAAACTGATTGACCAGGGTACCTTTGATGACCCTCTTGATAAAACTCAAGTGGGTTTTAATATCATATTGTTGCTATCTAATGTTAATCATGAGGTGTTTATTATGATACGTATGGGAAAACATCCATGTTTACTTAATATGGAAGACCTGGAAGTTGTTGAAACATATTCTCTTTTTGTTGTTGCTTTTGCAGTGGAAGGCCATAATGAAGTAACCTACGTCCTACGAGAGGGTCGTTGAGAGTATTCCCTGACGCACGGGGCACTTAGTGAGCGGCTGCTTCTGGTGTCCCACGACCCCCGACTAGCAGTAGCTACGACATGCCAGGTACACGACCCAGGTAGCCTTCGAGCACTGTAGCTACAATGCTACAGTTACTGCTATAGTCAAGCAAGGAAACTAGGCCCATGGCCCAGGCGCAGGCCCGGGCTGCCTGGGCCCTACGCTGCTCGTGCTGTGAATATTCACTAGCAGTTAGCTGGTCCAATGGTTAGCCTCTGCGTGGATGCAGAGGGCGCAAGAACCAGTCGAGGGCTATTTTTGGCGGTCTCTTTTCGCGTTGCGTGATCATGGGCCGGCCTATCCAGCCACATTGAGGGCGCCAGTTACCTTGCGCGCCATGCAATAGGCGGTCTCCTAAAACATGGCTAGATGAAAGAGAGGGGAAGATAATAACAAAGAAGATATCAAATCAGTTCAATCGTTTCCATTTTTGAAAGGTCTAATGTTGATGCCTTTTTTTGCTGGCGGAGAAAAAGAATCAATTGATCACGTGCCTGTCTTTCCACTCGAATGTTTCATCCTAAATTTTAAATTAACATGTACTCCCTCCGTTCCCAAATAATTGTTTTTCTAGTCATCTCAAATAGACTACAACATACGGATGTATGCAGATATGTTTTAGAGTGTAGATTTACTTATTTTGCTTCGTATGTAGTCACTTGTTGAAATCTCTAGAAAGACAATTATTTAAGAACGGAGAGAGTACTAGTAATCACTAATCATTTGTTGCGTCAACTTAATTACCGCCTTCAAGTATAGTAGTACCACTGATCTCTCGCCAATCAAATCTGCAATTCCTGTAAAAAAGAATCCTTACTTACCACTTATGAAACACACTGCCCGCTATTAATACTGCCCTGAGAAGAAGATCGAGTTAGGAAAATTAGGAACTTAGGAAACAACAATCAAAAGCAATGGCGTGCAGCATGTGTCGCCCCTTTCGCTCCTTGGCCTCTTCCTCATCCTGACGCCGCTGCTGTGTGGGTGCACCGACGGCGGGTTCAGCGTGGAGCTCATCCACCGGGACTCCCCCAGGTCGCCGTTCACGACCCGTCACTCACCCCGCGCGCCCGCGTGCTTGCCGCCGTGCGGCGCTCGTACGCCGGCTCAGGCTCTCCTGACCCCGACTGCGCGGTGTCGGAGGTGATCTCAGGCACGTTCCAGTTCTTCATGTACGCCAACATCGGCACGCCGCGCACCCGGATCCTGGCCCTCGTCGACACCGGCAGCGACCTCGTGTGGCTCAGATGCACCAATGGTTCTGCTTCTCCGGCACCGCCAGCAGCAGCCGGCGGGATGAGCAGCATGTTCGACCTGTCCTCCTCGTCGACCTACAGCCGTGTGGGCTGCCAGTCCGACTCGTGCCACTCGGTCCACGGCACCTCCTGTGACGCCGCCTCCTTCTGCCAGTACAGCTACTCGTACGTCGGCGGCTCAAACAGCAGCGGCCTCGTGGCCACCGAGACCTTCACCTTCGACGACGCTCCCGGCGGGTGCACGGGGTGCTGCGGCCGCGACGTCGCTCGGCCGGAGGTTCTCCTACTGCCTCACGCCCTACTTAAGCGACGTGTCCTCGGCGCTCAACTTCGGGTCCCGCGCCACCGTGACGGAGCCGGGCGCGGTGACCACGCCGATGGTCCACTCCCCCGTGCACGTGGAGGCTTTCTACACCGTCGAAATCGTGGCCCTCAGGGTCGGAAACTGGTTGGGCCATCACCGGTGCGAGAGGAGGATGGCGACGCTCCCGTGCGACTCGCTCCCGTGCGACGCACGCTTCACGGGCGACACCTGCGCTCTGCGAGATTTGCGAGTCCGCTGCGAGTATGTGCCCAACTTGGGCTCGACGCTGCTGATCTTCCGACCGGGTACGATCCGCAGGCGGGGGCAGAGGCTGGAGCTCGTCGACGGCGATGAGGTGGTGGTGGATGCCCGAAGCTGGCCGAAGGATGAGGAGATCAGGATGGGCCGGATGGTGGCGTTCCCCTGCCACTTGGCGCGTTTTGCGACGGTTGATGGGTGGGGCGCTTTGGTGGCGGTTCCCGAGGTAATTAATGGCGGCGAGGGGAGGCGTGGGGTTATTTGGCGGCGCGCCGGCTTTCCCACCTTCCTCCACTGCCTCCTCTTGCAGATCCGTTCCAAATTCGCCTCGGCGTCAGCGCGATTAGGGTTCGATGACGACACGCCCGGCCAGATGTGGGCGGCGGCGGCGGCGGCGAGGTCTTGATGGGGAGGCTGCGAGAGATCGACCGCTGGTTTCCGACAGCGAAGGCCCTCAACGACGCCTCCGAGATGGTGCAGGATATGCTCAGGGGGGAAGAGACCCTCATTGCTTCCCCAACTTCTGACGAGCGGCCGGCGATGGGGTCCTCCTGCAGGCGTCTTTGGGCGGAATCGCTGGATCCGGTGCAGCGGGAGAAGTGGAAAGTGTTCCGCTCCCTCCGCTTCTCGCTGATCCAGCCGAGGGCGCCGCCGCCCGATGCAGCCAGGGGGTGATCTTCGCCGTGTAGTTCAGCGCAGCCGCAGGTGGCGGTGATGGGGATTCCAGCCCCGGGGTCCAGATGGACTCCTATCGAGATCGAGGAGGACGAGGAGGAGGAGAGGGCGGTGACGACAACGCCAAGACGCAGGAGGGCGATGGCGGCTCCAACAACTCTCCCTCGACGCTCCCCTCGCTTCCCGAGGCGCTCATCTCGCCTCCTGGCCCTCTCCCGCCGCCAGTAGGGTTCTCGCCGGCCGGGAATCGTTTCTGGTTGCTGGCCGGTGAGGACTCTGAGGCGGAGGAGGAGGGGACTCCCATCTTCTCCAATTCAGGTATGCGTCCAAATCCCAAATACTTGGCATCTACTGCTTCAATTGAGGTGGGTGATGCTAAAATGGGAAGGTTCAAAGGGATTGTTAGATTCCGGGGGAGAAATAATGAGAACAAAGGGTTAAAATCCCAGTTTGCAGATGACTGCAAAAAGTGGTTGGAGAGGGATGGGGATGGGTCACATAAGATCAACCAAAAAAAGCTTAAAAAGGGATTTGTTGACAATAGTGGTAGAGATGGTAGAATTGATGCACAAACAGTCAGTGAGCATATGAATAAGGATGCTATACATCCCTATTCCCCGTGGTTTGATTATGTTGGGGTGGATTTTGGAGATATAGTGATTCATGGGGATCCAATTAGAGTTCATGACATCCCAATGGGAAAAGCAAAAGAGAGGCGAGGAAAATACCATGGGGAGACCCTGATTATTTTGGGGGCTAAATAGGGAATGATGTTAATGTGGACCTGGAGTTGGGCTTGGCGGGATGGGGGCCCAGTGGGCTGATGGACATCACAGCCCAGGAAGATGTGGGTGGGTGGGATGCTATAAAAAGGGGTGAGGGAGATGGGATTAGTCAACCTCATCATGTAGGTTTTCCCCCCCTCCCCACCGCGCCGCCGCCAACTGAAAAGATGGCCGGATACCCTGGCAGAGGTTTTGGAGGCCCTAGATTTAACCGTGGTGGAGAGGGAGGTTTTGCCAGAGGAAGATTCAACCATAGCGAAAGAGGAGGGTTTCGGTCTGGAGGGAGATTTGCGAAGACTGACAGATTTGGCAGCTTGGGAAGAGGTATTGGTAGATTTGGCGTAGATAATGGAAGTGGCGTAGAAGAGGGAGAGGAAGCGGAATTTGATGCGTAAGATAAGGACGAGACGTTGAGATGGCAAGCCAAGACAGGGAAGAAAGAGGTGATGGATAGCGAAGTGAGAAGGAAGCTGGCGAGGCGAGAGAGCTCGGAGGCGGATAAGGAGAAAGAGAAAGAGGGGTTGCCACGGAAGGATCGAGTGCTCAACAAAGCTGTTGGCAACCCTACTGTCTCGATTAGTTCGAGGATTGAAAGGAGGAGAATTAGAGAATGTTGAAAGATTTGTTGGAAAAACAATGGAAAGCCAACTGGTAAGGAGACCCTAAGGAGAGAGGAAGGGAAGAGTGGTAATTTGCGAGAAAGTCGATAGGAGAGGGGACCATGATCTTGCTATGGATATGAAGAAAATGGGTGGAAAAAACAACTGGCAGATCAATTTAGATGAGAGTAGAAGGGGAGGGGAAAGATTCATTAAGCAGGTATGTGGCAAATGCAAGGATCCAAGACATTCTACCAGAGAGTGTAAAGTGGGGCACTGTCTGGTTTGTGGTAGGGAGAATCACATCATCAGTGAATGCAACTTGCTGAAACAAATAACACCAGTCCCAAAATATGTTGGATATGCTGCTAAAGGGCTGGGAATTCTGTTGGTTCAAAGCTACAAAGACATGCTTGTTGCTGAACATACCAATCCCCTGGGTATGGTGATTGTTAGAGAAGGGAAAATTAATGAAACTGAACTTACTAAGGCCTTGGGAGAGATGTTTGATTGGGGGTGGCAGTGGAGAGTTAAGGAATTTGGACAAGCTGGTTTCATGATGAGATTCCCCAATAAGGCCAAATTGGTAGAAGCTGGCTAAATTCAATGACTTTAACCTGCTTGGTACTGGGGTGGTCATCAAGGTCCAGCCTTGGTCTTTGGATCATCAAGCTGTGGGGAAAATGCATGCTGTATGGGTGAGGATAAGTAAGGTGCCTGACTTCTTCAGACACTTTTTCGGTATATGTGAAGTCTCTGCTGCAGTGGGGCCTGTGCTGGAAGTAGACATGGACACAATCAATGAAGAAAAAGTCAGGGTCAAATGTGGGGTTAGAGATGTGGAGAAAATCCCACCCCAGGTTGAAATCACTGCCCCGGATCTGCTCATGTTCAGGGTTGGTGTGGATCTAGAGATGGTTGTGGAAGTGGGGTGGTACAAGGAGGAGAAGAGGAAGAATGAAAGTTTACTTAACCCAGTAGAGGGAGAAGGAGAGGCAGACAACAGGAAAAGAACCAGGTGGAAGATTATGATCACAGGGCTATTTCACACGGGATGCTTGTCACTCAAACAAAGTGAGGAAGTGGATGGGAAAATGAACAAGTTGAAGAAGCATATGGAGGAGAATATGCAACAATGGCGAGGATGAGATGTATAATGAGAAGAGAAAGTGGCAAAAGGAGAATGACATTCTGTTCAACAAAGTCAAGATCTGGAAGAAGATAAAGCTAGACACCAAGCATTGTGGGCTAAAAATGAGCAGAAAATTAAGGAGCTAGAAGATAAACAATGTAATATGCAGATAAAGTTGAACCAGCAACAAGAGGAGATTCGAAGCTAGTCCAAGAAGCGGTTAACGAGGAGCAATATGAGATGTAGCTAGCTAACATGGATTTGGAGGATTATGATAAGGAAAACCGCCACAGGAAAAGTGGATCTGAATCGGGAAGTACAATGAACCAACTGACTATAATGCTAGTCGAGGAATCAATTGGCACTCTAGGAGAGAAAATGGCAGACCTTCATGGTGTGGAAGGAATGGAAAGAGAAGGAGAGGAAAAAGAAGTGGAAATTAAAAGGAGTCTCAGAAACAAAGGAAAAGAAGATCAGAAAATAGAAGAGATGGCTAAGATCAGAGCTGAATGTTGATGAGTTATAATCTGGAATGTTAGAAATACTGGAGATGTGAATGTTGATGAGTTATAATCTGATTTAGAACACTCTGATGCTGACATTGAAGAACAACAATATAAAAATATTAAAGGTCTTTTTTCTGGGAAAAAGGAGGTGAAAAAAGCTCACCAGCTTTGAGCTGTGTGAAGCAAACTGTTGGGATTGGGGTTCTGAGAAGGAAAAAAGGGAAGAGGACTGATTAGTCTTTCAATCCTGAAAATAGGGGTTATTGTTTTTGGGTAGACAGTTAAATACTACTTACAATGAGGGTTTTTTTTTGGAATGTTAGAGGCATTGGGCAAGATCACAAAAAAAGATATATTAGAGAAATGATCATAGATCATAAGTTGGACTTTGTGGGGATTTCTGAGACTATTAAGCAAGATTTTACCAAAAATGAGTTGCATAACTTGTGTGGGGGGAAAAATTACCATTGGTGTTGGAATCCCCCAAGAGGAATGTCAGGGGGAATACTAGTGGGCATTAATAAAGACATGTTTGATGTTGAACACATTGAAAAAGGACAATATTTCCTGAGAGCTCTAGTTTTTGACAAGAATACTAAAATGCATTGGAATTTAGTCACAGTATATGGAGATGCTCGGAAGGAAGGAAGGCTGGTTCCTGGCTGAATTAGCTAGACTTTATCATGACAATCCTCTGCCCTGTTTGGTTGGAGGGGATTTCAACATTATTAGAAGTAGTAAAGAGAAAAACAAACCTATGATAAATGAACAATGGCCTTTTTTATTCAATGCTATTATTGAACAAGCTGGGTTGAGAGAACTTTCTCTGAATGATAGACAATTTACCTGGGCTAATAATCAGGAGGACCCTACTTTTGAGAAGTTAGACAGGGTTCTGATGTGTCCTGCATGGGAGGAAAGATATCCTTTTACTATATTGCAAGCTTGGGCTAGGGAGATCTCTGACCACACTCCCCTGTTCCTGGATACAGGGGAAACACATATTACCAAGTACATTTTCAGATATGAAAATGGGTGGTTTTTGAGAGAGGGCTTCAAAGAACTAATTCATAAAACCTGGAATAAAAAATTCAAAGGAGATGTGTTGGATAGATGGCAGTCAAGGATGAGGGAGTTGAGGAAGAAAGCCAAAGGGTGGAACAAAAATATGGATGCTTGGTATAAAAAATCAAAATAGAAATCATAAAAAAATTAGATGAGATTGATAAAAAAACAGAAAGAATGGGCCTATCTGCTGCAGATAGAACTGAGCAAAAAGAGCTTAGATTACAACTGAAGAGAATTATGACACAAGAAGAAATGAAGTGGATTCAGAGATATAAAGACAAAGAAATAAAAGATGGAGATGGAAACACTAGGTATTATCATGCTAAGGTGAATGGGAGAAGAAGGAAAAACAGAATAATTTCTTTAGAACAAGATGAAGGGACTGTTGAAGGGATGATAATCGATGGAATATATCACCAATTTTTATAAAAATCTTTTTGGGCATCCTGAGGATTCCAACATATCCTTGAGAGATATGGGAATGGAAAAAATATCTTCACAAGATAAAGAGGTTTTGCTGTCTCCCTTTTCCTTGGATGAGATCCATCAAGTGGTTATGGGTTTGAAAAGAAATAAAAGCCCTGGACCTGATGGATTCCCTGCAGATTTCTACCAAGATTTCTGGGATTTGGTTAAGTGGGATCTGAAAGCTTTGGTTGAAGGTTTTGCTAGGGGGGATATCAACATTGCTAGGATTAACTATGGCATCATTACCTTGGTGCCGAAAACTAGTGATGCCAAACAAATACAAAAATTCAGACCTATTTGCGTGTTAAATGTGAGCTTCAAAATAATTACAAAAGTTCTAATGAACAGTGACAAAATGTGTTGCACCTGTCATATCCAGAACACAAACTGCATTTATCAGAGGGAGATATATTATGGAGGGTGTGGTTATTCTACATGAAGCCTTGAACACATTTCATAAAGATAAAGAGGATGCTTTGGTTTTTAAAGTTGATTTTGAAAAAGCCTATGATAAAATCAAATGGCCCTTTGTTATACAAATGTTAAAACAGAAAGGGTTCCCGGATAAATGGTGTGATTGGGTAATGGAAACAATGAGAGGGGGACATGTGGGAATCAAAGTTAATGATGAGATTGGACCTTTCTTCAAAACATATAAAGGCTTAAGACAGGGAGAAGCTATGTCACCATTACTGTTTGATGTGGCTGCGGATGCTTTGGCAGTTCTAATGAATAATGCCCTAAATATGGACATTGTCAAGGGAGTCCTTGGGGATAATGAAAACAAAGGTGTAAATATGTTGCAATATGCTGATGACACCATTTTTTGCTTAAAGATGATGAATCTAGTGTAAGAAACCTCAAATTTATTTTGGGGGCCTTTGAGCAGATATGCGGGTTAAAAATAAACTTTCATAAAAGTGAGTTGATGCTGTTTGGTAAAGCTAAAGAGAAACAATTACTTTATCAGGAAATATTAACTTGCAAAATGGGAGATTTGCCTATTAGATATTTGGGGATGCACAAATAGACTCTAGGATCAGAAACACTCATTGGAGTTGTGTTACAGATAAAATTGAGAAAAGATGTGGGTGTTGGCAAGGGAAATTGTTAGGATCTATTGCTGGCAGGATTACCCTGGTGCAAGCCTGCTTGACCAATATTCCATTGTTTATGATGTCCTTTTATGCTGTTCCAAAAGGAATTATTAAAAAAGCTGATTTCTACAGGGCAAGATTGGTATGGCAAGAGGATGAGAATGTTAGGAAATATCATTTAGTCAATTGGAAAGAATGTTGCTTGCCCGAGGAAATAGGGGGCCTGGGAATTCTGAATTTAGAAATCATGAATTTAGCTTTGTTAGCTAAGTGGTTTTGGAAGATGGAAACAGAGGAGGGGATGTGGCAAGATGTATTGAGAAGAAAATATGGGAGGAATGAATGCCTGGCTCTGATGGAAAAAAAGCCAGGAGAATCTCAGTTTTGGACTAGTCTTCTGAATATTAAGGAATTTTTTTACAGATTTGTTAAAAAGAAACCTGGGAGGGGAAGAATATTAGGTTTTGGGAGGATACATGGGTGGATGATAAGCCCCTGAAAGATGCTTATCCTAGATTATATGACATCTGTTTTGATCATAAAATAACAAGATATGAGGCCATCCAAAAAGGATGGAAGGGGTTCAGATTCAGGAGGACTTTGTATGGAGAAACTTTAGATTTGTGGAATGCTTTGAAAAGTAGATGTGAAATGATAGAAATGAATGGGGGGAAAGACAAGATTGAATGGACCCTCACTGCTGATAAAAAATTCTCTGTTAAATCGTTTTACAAGGAAATGATTGCGGCTGGGATTAAATTTCCACATAAATTTTTGTGGAAAATCAAAGTCCCTACCAAAATAAAAGTTTTCTTGTGGCTAGTGAATAAAAAAAGCATCTTAACTAGGGATGTTTTACTTAGAAAAGGTTGGAAAGGAGGAAAAGAATGTGTTTTTTGTGGACAAACTGAATCAATTGATCACTTGTTGTTCGTTTGTTCTGCGGCGTCCTTGCTGTGGGGCTTGGTCAAATGTGTGTGTGGCCTTAAAACTAGTCCTGTAAATGTGAAAGACTGTTTTGGAGGGTGGATTAACAAATTCAATAAGGAAGACAAGAAAATGGTCCTGATTGGTGTCTACTTATTACGGGCTATCTGGAAAAGCAGAAATGCAATTGTTTTTGAGAAAAAAGGATTAATGATCCTTTGCAGATTATCAAACTAATGGTCCGATGGTTGCTTGATTGGTCTATTTTGCGCACAAAGGAGCCACGAAAAAAAAATCTTTGGGCGGGGGCAAGAACACTAGAACGGGCAGCAAGTGAGGTTTACACAGAGGCGGGGTGGCGACTTAATGTGGCAAGACTCCCTGGATGATGGCTGCGACACCTTTCTTTCTGTTGCTGTTTGGTGTCTGTTTAGGCCTGCTAGTAGCTAGCTTTTTCGGTATGTCCTTCTGTAGTTTGTGTCGATCAGACTTTGTTGGCCGTGTGTTGGCCCTATGTGTGTGGCTGGAGACTCTGTATTGGTGCATTAGGGTGTGGAACCTGTCTTTTGCTGCTGGTACTTTGTGAACTCTGTTAGTCTGGTTTTCAGTAATGAAAATCGAAAGGGAGAAAGCCCTTCTTTGATAAAAAAAGGGTCAGAAACTCGATCATCAAGCTGCCGAAGCGGTCCCCCATCATCGTCGACTCCGGGTCGCTGTTGACGTCCCTCGACAAGGAGCTGCCGGACCCCATCGTGGAGGCGCTCACCCGGAGCATCAAGCTCCCGCGCAAGCCGCCGCCGTCGCCTAACCCGGAGTTGTTTTCGGTGTGCTACGAGGCGGACGGCATGAAGGCGCTGGAGAAGGTATTCAGACGTGTGCTGGAGCTGGGCGGGCGCTTGGTCACGCTCAAAGGCGGAGAACGTGTTCATAGACCTTCTGCTTCGGACCGTGTGCTTGGCCGTGGTGCCGGTGACGTATGAGGGGTCGGTGCCGACGATCGGCAGCATCTTGCAGCAGAACATGCACGTCGGCTACAACCTCGACAAGCGCACCATCACCTTCGCCCCGGCCGACTGCGCCAGCTCCTATCCCTCTCCTCCCGCCTCCTCTGTGTAGCTAGCTAGTACCTAAAGCTAATCGCGAGGTAAGTAGTAGTGATAATCACCATGTCAAGCTTGCAGACGTGAATGGTGGCATTGGATGGCTTGATGTATGTTCTTGTCAGAACTTTGTTCAATAATTAATAAAGATGGTTGCATGTCTCGATTGATGCAGAGGCCGAGGGTCTTAACCTCCTTTTCTAAAAAAGAAATGGTAATAATCGCCATGTATTCTATGGTCATATATACATAGTAGAGAGAGAAAAAGAAAGAAAGAAACTCTTCAACGAAGTACATGTGGAAGGGAAAAGAACCAAGCCAGAGTAATAACAAAGAGAAACAGGAGCGACTGTCTATTTTACATTCGACTGAAATCTAATTCGCTTATTTTTCAGCCACACGGAGTTTAACAAGTGTCACATGTCCTCCGTTTTGTTCCTGTCCCCTGAATGTCGATGCCCTTGTCCCATCCTCATCAAAGAACCACGGGGCAATTCCTCCAAAACCCAGAGGGCAAACCTGGAGAAAATCATGGATGCACACGCATCTCAACTTTACAGAGCTTATAAGTACAGTGAAAATCAGAAAATTAGTAGAGTCCCCTTGCTAAAAAATACTAAAGAATGCTTTCATTATCTTCGAAAATTTCAGCATTAAGAAGGTGAAGCAAACATTCAAGGACAGGAGTCATACAAGCAAGATGAAGATGCACTCCTTCATATATGTAAGATGAAGCCAAAATGACTGACTTAATTCTTTTGCTATTTGACCCCAGTAACTGTCATATGCATATAGTACAGAAATATAAATCTTGGAGTAGGAAAAATACACCTAGATGTATGGTCCAAATTTCTGAAGGTACGCATTGTAGTTACACACAAAAAATACAGAAAACAACATATCTTGAGAAATTACTGTGACCCATTTTGTCACATTACAACTTGGTTGTAAATTACTCTGACCTTCCTTCTCAACAAAATAAATTCACTCAAATTACATAGTGATTTACATTCTAAGAACACAGACGATCCAGTGAAATTATATAGTAAAAATACAAAAATAAACACTATAATTACAAAAGTAATTCGCTGAAATTACAATGGGTCTCCTGGCAACAGTTTGCGGGTCCGATAACGACCAAAACAGCCCGAGCGCTAAAAAGAAAGAGAAAACTACACGAATTCTAACAGAGGGATCAAACAGACAAAAATTCGAATGAAAGCGATGTGATTTCATCCGACTGAAAATTAGCAAAACCGTAAGAAAAAGGTCGCAGATCAAGAAAGCAAATCGAATAGAAGCAAGCAATCTAACATTGCTGAAATGTCCCCAAGCCCTATCAAGCCACTCCCCTCCTGAGCCGCTCCGGAGGCCCCCTCCACCCCGAACCCTAGTCTATACCCAAGCCACGATCTCTGGCCGTCGCTGCTACCGTCGACTGCGGTAGCGGCAGCGGCGCCCGTCCCGTCCTTTCGACGGTGGGCAGGAGGTGCTCTCGGCAGCGCTTCATGGGAGGAGGTGGGGCGCAGGCGGAGGTCAAGGGCGGCGCGGTCAGCCAGCCGGGGCCTAATGTCCTTCAGCGGGAGGGTGGTGAGTAGACGGCGGCGCATTGCCGGCGGCCGTTCCAGTCACGTTGGTGGGCGTTTGGGTTTGCAATCTGGGCCTCTCGTGGACTTCGATCTGGACCAATTGGCCCAACGTGGGCAGGTGATGTGGGATCTGGCTGTTCGCCGTCTCTCTGAAGCCGTGCACGGTGCTGCCCTCTTCTCTGGTCCCGCTGGATGGCGACTGGAGGCGTGGGGGCCTGCTAGTCTTGCGTATAAAGGAGGCGGTCCTAGGGTTTCTCCCACACCAAGACGAAGATCTGCTTACTATCTGGTTCTGGCCTAGAGTGGCGTGTTCTGGAAGGCTCCGGCGCCGAACTCCCTTGGGCGCCTCATGCCTGGAGATTGCTGGATCGAATGAAATTTGGTCGCGTGCACCCATGTATTTTCTGACCGTTTGGTTCCAGAGGGAGCGTTGCGAAGTTCTGCTGTCTGTTACCATCATGAGACACATATTTGTTGTTCTATGGTGAAGTCAGATGCGCCGAATTTCAGGACAGCCGAGATATGAGGACTAACAATGGTGGTTTGAGTCTTTGTGGTGATGAGGAATTGGCTTGGTGTTTTGTGACTTGAAGCAGCAGCATGGTACGTGGGGGCGATAGCACAGGAGAAGTTCAAATTCTTATCTTGCAAGGTGAAAATCTAAGGTCTGGCCTTAATTGGTTGTGTCTGGCAATGGCCTTGTTGAAAGCATTGTTGTAAGTGCATCTAGTGCCCCTTAGTGATTTTGGTGTATTGAAGACTTATAGGTTAAGGGACTAATGTGTTTATGAGTGTACACAGGTCTATAAGTCTATGAGGAGTTTGATATTTACAGAGAAAGTCGACCCCCTAAAAATGAAGTTCTTTGACTGAAGACCTTGTTTTCTGAAGACTTTCTGAAGACTTTGAAAGTGAAGAAATTGGTGTGACCTTGAAGACTTGGTATTCATTTGAGGAACATGAAGCGTGAAGACTTTTGTTTTCGTAGTTTCGTTTTTCTCTTTCTTGAGTCATAGGAAACACCGTCTTTGTTAAAGGGGTCGAGGAAATACTAAGGAAAAATTTCCATGTGATGCTCAACTCAAAATCCTACACCTACCAATCCCTTTGAGTGAAGCCTTTGGAAATCTCATACAGTTCAGCCAATTTCTTCAAAGGATGTGAGACGAAGTTCTTCCGTCGCCGAGGAATTTCTCCCGATCGAGGAGTTAGGAATTCGCCAAAGTCTTGGATTGCCTACACGATGAAGGAACATGATAGCCCGAGGAATTTGAGAGTCAAATTTCCGACCGTTCTTTGTCTTCTTGCCACCTGTCCCAAAATATCTTGTCCACCTAGCGGTCATATCATTGAAGGGCATTTATGTCTTATCATGTCGGGCTGCTCCCTAGGCTATAAATAGCCGCCCCTACAACCACTAGCTGGTTGGCTGCTTGAGAAACCGACACTTGTCAATTGAGAGCATCCCATCCTCCGAGGACTTTGAGTGAAAATCATCTAGTGAGGAAAACCCAAACCCAAACACCTACAAACCCAAAGTGATTGAGCATCACTGAAGAGATTGATCCTGCGTGGATCCGACGCTTGTTACCTTTGAAGACTATTCTTCTTCCAGAAGGTTAGGCGTCATGGTCTAGAGCATCCAAGAGGAATTGTGGATCGCCGAGTCACCGAGTTTGTGAAGGTTTGGAAGTTGCCTGAAGACTTACCACGAGTGATTGGACGAGGTCTGTGTGACCTTAGTTCAAGGAGAATACGGTGATGACTTGGTGTCCTGAGCTGCGTGCTCAGGACTGGGTGTCCGGGACTGTGTGTCCTTGAGTTTAAATACTCAGCCGCTCCAACCAGATGTACAACTGAGACAGCATTGGAACTGATCTGCCAAATCATTGTCTTCACCAACCTTACTGGTTCTATTTCCTCAACTCTTTCATTTCCTCATTACTGTGTTAAGTGCTTCATCATATCTCGTGTTTGAAGACTTTGACTTAAGACTTTCTCAATTTCCTCAGTTCAATTTCTTCAGTCTGTTTGTCTTCATCTTGAGTTATCCTGTGATTACGTTTTCTGTACTCTGTGCTTGTCTTCATTTCATCATGATGACTATGCCTGTATTCTGTTATGCTTACTTCTGAGTTCTTATTCCGCTACAAGTAGTTCTTCGCTAAGGAATTTCCTCACCGGCAAATTCCTCAGTGAAGAATTCATAAAAATCGCCTATTCACCCCCCTCTAGTCGATATAACACACTTTCAATCGGTATCAGAGCAAGGTACTCCCTTGTTCTGTGTGATTTTGGTTTAACCGCCTGGAGTTTTAGTTATGTCGACCGCAGGTATGAAGAAAGTGACATGCCCCATCTTTGACGGTCATGATTATCCCAAGTGGAAGGCCATGATGAGGAAGCGCCTCATGGCAATGAACAGCGAGCTGTGGACCGTCACTGAGATTGGTCTTACCGATCTATGCAAGATGGCGGACACTGATGATATTCGCAAGTACACTCGAATTGACATCATGGCGAAGGATATCATCTATTCCTGCCTATCCAGAGATGAATTCAGGCGCATTATGCATCTTTGCAATGCGAAGCTTATCTGGGACCGAATCTCTGACGTCTATGAAGGTCATCGAACTTGTCATGATCCCTGGTTTGAGGATTTCAAGGAATCACTCAAAACGATGACTTTCGAACCTGAACCATCATCTTCTGCACCATGCCTCATGGCAAAAGGTGCCAAGGTAACCGAATGTTCCTCATCCGAGTCTAGTGATGATGAATCTGATGATGATTTTGGACCTAGCTATACCAAGCTTGTTTGTATTGCCACTAAACAACAAAAGGCCTTGGAAAAGGTTCAAAACATGCTAGACAAAAGTGATGATATGTTGGGTGAAGAAATGGATCGCACTAAAGCCTTGACTAAAAATCTTCAGAGACTTCAGTCTAGGTTTGACAGCCTTCAAGGTCATCATAACACTCTCTTGTCTGATCATGAGAAACTTTCTTATGAATTTCTTCAAAGAAAGCAAGATCTTGAGAAGCTAAGTGAGTTATGAAGATCTTCAGAAGGAGCGCGATTCATTGCTTGCTCAACAAATCAGCGCTTCTCAGGAAGAATTTGTTCCTCCATGCTTAAAGTGCATTGAACGTGAATCTGCTAATTCTTCACCTGAATGTTCAAATGCTTCAATTGTTACAAATTCTTCACCTGCCTATGCTATCACTAATTCCTCATCTGAGGACATTGCTAGTATCACTAACGATGCATGGCTGAAGGAATTGTACATGACAGGCATGTACAAAAGCCTCAAAGGGCATCAGACTCTTTGTGATGTGCTTAAAAAGCAGATCCTCAACAGGAACCCTAGGAAAGAGGGTATTGCCTTTGAGAGGAAAATCAATGCTGATGGTACATATTGGAAGCCTGAGTAGTACCCCAAAACCTCATGTGTTGCTGCAAAGGGACCACCAGTTGATCCATCTAACTTATCTGGCTTTACATGTGAATCTCCTCATTCTTCTGATGAGTCATTTGACTCCAACTATAAACTGTTCAAAAATCAGAATGGTGAACTATTTTCTAGATATGTTGGCACTAACTGCAGGAACGGTTCCCCTATGAAGAAAATCTGGGTTCCCAAAAGGTGCCTTGAAAGTCTTCAGGTGAATGTCCTCATGACACCACCTGTGAAGAATAGGAACCCCAGATCAAACTCTTCATATGGATCCAAGTCCTCGTATGGACCAAATTCCTCACGTGGATCAAATTCCTCAAAAGGATCAAAGTCCTCATATGATTATCATCATGCTAACAACTCTATTTCACAGGGTAGAGCTAAGGGCTATGAATATGTGCATTATTCTTCAAACCATTATGTTCATAAGTCCTCGAAGAATTTCTCTGCTTATTCATATGCTTACCCTAACCCCTCTTATGTGAAACGAAATGGTCTGGCTTCTTTGCCACCATTCTCATATGGAGCTCGCAGAGTGATGAACTCTTTGCCACCTCTTCATATGTGGGTGGTGAAGAAAAAAAACTAATCTCTTCTGCAGGGTCAGGTCTCCAGACGTGCTTTAACGTCTGAAGAACTTGCTGGGGCCTGCCAAAATTGCCTGAAAGGACGCAGGCTAATCATGAAGAAATGAACTTTCATTCACACGTCCTCATACTGCTATATCTGTTTTACTGCTTGATGAAATTTATCTGATGAATTTGATATCATATTCTTCACTGATGAAGTATATGAGTTCGTAAGTTGCACTAATTCATCTGCAGGATGATCAACCCAAAGCCTCTGAGTGGGTCCTCGATAGTGGATGTACAAATCACATGACCGGTGACAAGAATCTATTGATGGATGCTCCCTTATCACCATCACATCTGAAGCATATCATCTTTGCTGACAAAGGCAAAAGTCAGGTATTGGGTCTAGGTAAGGTTGCGATCTCTAAGGACATACACATGGACAAAGTCATGCTTGTTGAGTCCTTAGGATACAACCTCATGTCAGTCTCAATGCTTTGTGATCTTGATATGGTTGTTGTCTTTGGCAAGTATCGTTGTGTTGTGATTATGGAAGCTGACCATTCCAAAGTCTTCGAAGGCTTTAGGAGAGGAGACTTGTATATTGTTGATTTCTCTACAGGACCACAACCAGCCGTGTGTCTACTTACAAAAGCTTCAGAAGGCTGGCTATGGCATCGACGACTTGGTCACGCAGGCATGAGGAATTTACACACGCTTGCGGAGAAGAAGCATGTCATTGGCATTGAGAATGTCAAATTCCTCAAGGATCACTTGTGTGGAGCCCGTGAAGCTGGAAAATGACCAAGGCCAAGCATCCAAAGCAAAGACTATCATGACCACTACTCGACCATTTGAATTGCTTCACATGGACCTCTTTGGTCCTAATCATTACTCAGTGATCACTAATGATGCATCTCTATATGGCTTTGTTATTGTTGATGATTACTCTCGTTACACATGGGTACACATTGTTACTTACAAACATGAAGTACAGGAAGTCTTCAAACGATTTTCCTCGAGAGCTTCAACCAACTTTGGTGTGAAGATCAAGCACATCAGGAGTGACAATGGAACTGAGTTCAAGAATTCTGGTCTTGATGACTATCTCGATGAACTTGGTATTACTCATGAGTTATCTGCTCCCTATACTCCTCAAAGAAATGGCGTCGTGGAGCACAAGAACAGAACTCTTGTTGAGATGGCTCGCACTATGCTTGATGAATACAAAACGCCTCGTCGTTTTTGGATTGATGCAATTGATACCGCGTGTCACATCATCAACATGGTATATTTTCACAAATTCTTCTAGAAGACTGCCTATGAACTCCTCACTGACAAGAAACCCAATGTGAGTTATTTCAAAGTCTTCGGTGCTAAATGTTGGATTAGAGATCCTCATCACAATGCTAAATTTGCACCGAAAGCACATGAAGGTTTTATGCTTGGTTACGGAAAGGACTCGCAAATCTACAGAGTCTTCAACAACGCTCTTCACAAGGTTGTTGAAACTGTAGATGTGCGGTTCGATGAAACTAATGGCTCGCAAAGAGAGCACCTACCTTCTGTGATAGATGAACAAGCACTTGAGGAATCTATCAAGTTCAAGGCGACTGAGGATGTCATTCCTACTGAAGAATTCATTCCAGAACGTGAAGAACGTCGAGCTGATGCACCTGAAGATAATGCTGAAGAAAATGGTGCTGAAGAAAATGTTGATCAAATTCCTCGACGACAACCAGCTCATCCTCGCGTTGCAAAAGAAGTGCAAGTTGACAAGATCATCAATGACATTGAAGCACCAGGTCCTCTCACACGCTCAAAAGCTTCACATTTATCTAACTTTTATGGGCACTATGCTTTTGTCTCTATCACAGAGCCCACTAAGGTAGATGAAGCATTTCTGAAGCCTGAGTGGATTCAGGCCATGCAAGAAGAATTACATCAGTTCGAGCTCAATAACGTCTGGGAACTGGTCAAACGTCCAGATCCTCGCAAGCATAATATCATTGGCACAAAGTGGATCTACTGCAACAAACAAGATGAAAATGGCCTAGTGGTGAGGAATAAGGCACGACTTGTAGCGCAAGGCTACACACAGGTTGAAGGAATTGATTTCGATGAAACTTTTGCACCTGTTGCTAGACTTGAGGCTATTCGCATATTACTTGCTTATGCTAACCATCATGATATCACTTTATATCAAATGGATGTGAAAAGTGCATTCCTCAATGGTAAGCTTGAGGAAGAAGTATATGTTGCTCAACCCCAAGTTTTGAAGATCCAAAGAATCGACCACGATCTTGAGACTCAACAAGGCCCTCTATGGCCTCAAGAAGGCCCCACGGGGTGGTATGATACTTTGAAGGAATTCCTCATGAAGAATGGCTTCACACCGGTTCACTCGACCCTACTCTCTTTACTAAATCTTATGATGGTGAACTGTTTGTGTGCCAAATATACGTTGATGATATTATCTTTGGCTGTACTGACCAACGTTATAGTGATGAATTTGCCTATATGATGAGTGAAGAATATCAAAGGTCTATGAAGGGAGAGTTGAAATTTTTCTTAGGTCTTCAAATTCGTCAACAGCGCAATGGCATATTCATATCTCAGGAGAAATACCTCAAAGATGTTCTGAGGAAATTCGGCATACAAGATTGCAAAGGCGTCAAAATTCCTATGCCCACAAATGGCCATCTATGCACTGATGAAAATGGTATTGACTTCGATCACACCATAAGGCTGTGAAGCATATTCTTCGATATCTAGCTCACACACCACACTACAACAGAAACCCCCCTTTAACAACGCATTGTTGCGTTGCCTAATGTCCATATATGTGTTGGTAAGATCTAAACCAACAGATTAGTATCCGTTGCCATTGGTGGCGTTGGAAGAGTCTACTACAACACATATAATTGCGTTGGTAATGGACGTGCAGAGGTGTTGCAAGATTGCAAAATATATATCTACAACCACCAACACTTCATATACGTTGCTGATTACCCTACACAAACTAATTTTCAGTGCGGCGCTTCCATGAATCTGTGCATAGCATGAACATTACTGGTATTTTATATACTACGAACAATAGTGCAAGGAGAAGCAATCCAGTAAACAGAAAGATTTCATATATTTAATCAACTCGGTTGCATTACATGGAACACAATCTGAAAAATATATTACATAATCTCCTATATATTAACCATGAAAAAGAAGGCGAAATGTAAAACCATCTTGTAGTAGCCCCATTCTCGATCTTTCTATCAACAGCCTAGCCATGCATCATCTTTGTCTTCATCGGCCTTCATGCTACTTAGCCTACCAAAATGCCATATATTTAGGTACGGAGGGAGTAGATGACAAGCTTCTCTATGAACTTCTCTGGACGCCTTCTTTGACATTGCTATAGGATGAACCACCACCACCCTGCACATCATTCAAGATTAGAACTGACTGGCAAAGCGTCACTGCAATAGATTAAATAAACAAAATGAAAATTCAACATGTGGAGATGGAAGCCGCATGCAAAACTTAAATATTCTAGGATTAATCATTAATTGAAGAAAGGCTCGATCAGTTCAGTGTACTGTAAATGACCAATACAAATTCTTGTTGTTCCTTATTCCTAGCAGAGGCTCGATTTAATTGTAACAAGAATGTATAACTGCGAAGTAGGCATGCCACTCTGTTAGGGACTCTTAAAGTTTGTCCCCTCAATCTTTTTCTTTTCTTTTGCCATATGTCACAAACCAGGCATACATTAGGACCATATATATCAAACATATAGACATGCATGTTGTCATCAACATGGTTCCCTCTTGGTACGAAAAAAGGAAGTCTCATCCTAAGATCAAAGATTAGCCACGTTAACATGCATCTATATTATAGCATACAGAAAAATAGTAAATTGTATACTACAAGTGGCTAATTGAAACTTTAAGATAGCCACACACATACACTGTTATTTTGTTGTCCAGCCAATTAAATAAAGAGTAACTTGAAGTAACCTCACAAAAAGAAAACTTGAACTAAGATAATGGGAACTTATTCGAAAATCCGCATCTAAGCCCGGGCTCAGATGCTCCCGCTCAGAAAAAAATTCAAAACAAATACTAGAAAAATTAAAAAAAATCCAATATTTTTGTGTGGTAGATAATTTGATGCGTGAGGTCCGCTCCAAATTTCAATTCATTTGGATGTCTGAGCAGCTCTCGGCAAAAAAGACAAATCGGGTCAAAACAGTTCGTGAACAATTGACTTTTATACAGACCCTGATTTTGTCTTTTTTGCAGAGAGCTGCTCAAATGTCCAAACGAGTTGAAATTTGCAGCGAACCTCACGCATCAAATTATCTACCACACAAAAAATTGGATTTTTAAAATTTTTCTAGTATTTGTTTCTATTTTGTTTCATCGGAGAGGGTGCAGCTGAGCCAGGGAGCCAAATTGGCCTTCTCAAACTTATTGTGCCATATAACTTACATTCAGGTGTGAATTTCGTTCCACAAAGCTTCTACAGACCAACAAAAATCCCTTCGGCAACATCCTATATGGGTAATTGGGAATATAGTTTGTGGAGACAATTTTTACAAACTTGGTTTATGTGTATTTTGTCACCAGTTCCTCAAGGCAAGTCTAAAGCAACCCACATTCAGGTATCCTATGATAAGTTCAATGTAAGTTTCAGACAATGAACAACTCACGTTAGAATTTCTATCTAAAGTGTTTTCTATATTATAAGCACCTTTCAAAAAACTTTAACCAGAAATGCAAAGTGGAGCTCGAACTCCGTGCAGCTCTTTATCCTAAACATCCATGTGCAAAAAGTTTGGTGAAATCACCATATTTGGGCATTTCATACTACTAGTCGATAAACCGCGCATTCACACGGGCTAGTGTTTATCTTGTGTGGCTTTGTAGGTTTTCGTCTCTTAACTTACTACCTAGAAATATTTACCAGTAATCTATGTTTTGTGTGATTTTTTTGTACCATCGAATGATTTTTTTTCTAAATTTGCAGTTCAACATGGAACACGCTACCTATGTTGGAAATATGCCCTAGAGGCAATAATAAATTAGTTATTATTATATTTCCTTGTTCATGATAATCGTTTATTATCCATGCTATAATTGTATTGATAGGAAACTTCGAGATACATGTGTGGATACATAGACAACACCATGTCCCTGGTAAGCCTCTAGTTGACTAGCTCGTTGATCAACAGATGGTTACGGTTTCCTGACCATGGACATTGGATGTCGTTGATAATGGGATCACATCATTAGGAGAATGATGTGATGGACAAGACCCAATTCTAAGCCTAGCACAAAGATCGTGTAGTTCGTATGCTAAAGCTTTTCTAATGTCAAGTATCATTTCCTTAGACCATGAGATTGTGCAACTCCCGGATACCATAGGAATGCTTTGGGTGTACCAAACGTCCACAACGAATCGGGTGGCTATAAAGGTGCACTACTGGTATCTCCGAAAGTGTCATTGGGTTGGCACGAATCGAGATCGGATTTGTCACTCCGTGTGACGGAGAGGTATCTCTGGGCCCACTCGGTAGGACATCATCATAATGTGCACAATGTGACCAAGGGGTTGATCACGGGATGATGTGTTACGGAACGAGTAAAGAGACTTGCCGGTACCGAGATTGAACAAGGTATCGGGATATCGACGATCGAATCTCGGGCAAGTATAATACCGCTAGAAAAAGGGAATCATATACGGGATCGATTGAGTCCTTGACATAGTGGTTCATACGATGAGATCATCGTGGAACATGTGGGAGCCAACATGGGTATCCAGATCCCGCTGTTGGTTATTGACCGGAGAACGTCTCGGTCATGTCTGCATGGTTCCCGAACCCGTAGGGTCTACACTTAAGGTTCGATGACGCTAGGGTTATAAAGGAAGTTTGTATGTGGTTACCGAATGTTGTTCGGAGTCCCGGATGAGATCCTGGACATCACGAGGAGTTCCGGAATGGTCCGGAGGTAAAGATTTATATATGGGAAGTCCTGTTTTGGTCATCGGAAAAGTTTCGGGTTTTATCGGTAACGTACCGGGACCACCGGGAGGGTCCCGGGGGTCCACCAAGTGGGGCCACCATCCCCGGAGGGCAGCATGGGCCAAGTGTGGGAGGGGACCAGCCCCAAGCGGGCTGGTGCGCCCCCCCCCCCCACAAGGGCCCAAGGCACCTAGGGTTTGGGGAGGGGGCGCCCCACCTAGCTTGGGGGGCAAGTTTCCCCCTCTCCCCCCCTTGGCCGCCCCCTAGATGGGATCTAGGGCTGGCCGCCGCCCCTAGGGGTGGAACCCTAGGTGGGGGCGCAGCCCTCTCCCCTATATATAGTGGAGGTAAAGGTGCAGCCCAACACACGAAGTTTCTTCTCCTGTTGGCACAGCCCCGCCTCTCTCCTCCTCCTCTCTCGCGGTGCTTGGCGAAGCCTGCAGGATTGCCACGCTCCTCCATCACCACCACGCCGTTGTGCTGCTGCTGGACGGAGTCTTCCTCAACCTCTCCCTCTCTCCTTGCTGGATCAAGGCGTGGGAGACGTCACCGGGCTGTACGTGTGTTGAACGCGGAGGTGCCGTCCGTTCGCACTAGGATCTCCGGTGATTTGGATCACGACGAGTACGACTCCTTCAACCCCATTCTCTTGAACTCTTCCGCTTAGCGATCTACAAGGGTATGTAGATGCACTCTCCTTCCATCGTTGATAGTTTATCCATAGATAGATCTTGGTGACACGTGGGAAAATTTTGAATTTCTGCTCGTTTCCCCAACAAAGTGGCATCATGAGCTAGGTCTATTGTGTAGATTCTTTGCACGAGTAGAACACAAAGTAGTTGTGGGCGTTGATGATGTTCAATATGCTTACCGTTACTAGTCCAATCTTGTTTCGACGGTATTGTGGGATGAAGCGGCCCGGACCGACCTTACACGTACACTTACGTGAGACAGGTTCCACCGACTGACATGCACTTGGTGCATAAGGTGGCTAGCGGGTGCCGCCTCCCACTTTAGTCGGAACGGATTCGATGAAAAGGGTCCTTATGAAGGGTAAATAGCAATTGGCATATCACGTTGTGGTTTTGCGTAGGTAAGAAACTTTCTTGCTAGAAACCCATAGCAGCCACGTAAAACATGCAAACAACAATTAGAGGACGTGTAACTTGTTTTTGCAGGGTATGCTATGTGATGTGATATGGCCAAGAAGAATGTGATGAATGATATGTGATGTATGAGATTGATCATGTTCTTGTAATAGGAATCACGACTTGCATGTCGATGAGTATGACAACCGGCAGGAGCCATAGGGGTTGTCTTAATTTATTGTATGACCTGCGTGTCATTGAACAAACGCCATGTAATTACTTTACTTTATTGCTAACCGGTAGCCATAGTAGTAGAAGTAATAAGTTGGCGAGACAACTTCACGGAGACACGATGATGGAGATCATGATGATGGAGATCATGGTGTCATGTCGGTGACGATGATGATCATGGAGTCCCGAAGATGGAGCAAAATGATATTGGCCATATCATGTCACTATTTGATTGCATGTGATGTTTATCATGTTTATGCATCTTATTTTCTTAGAACGACGGTAGTAAATAAGATGATCCCTCATTAAAATTTCAAGAAAGTGTTCCCCTAACTGTGCACCGTTGCGAAAGTTCGTCGTTTGAAGCACCACGTGATGATCGGGTGTGATAGATTCTTACGTTCACATACAACGGTGTAAGCCAGATTTACACACGAAACACTTAGGTTAACTTGACGAGCCTAGCTTGTATGCAGACATGGCCTCGGAACACAAGAGACCGAAAGGTCGAGCATGAGTCGTATGGAGGATACGATCAACATGAAGATGTTCACCGATGATGACTAGTCCGTCTCACGTGATGATCGAGACACGGCCTAGTTGACTCGGATCATGTAATCACTTAGATGACTAGAGGTATGTCTATTCGAGTGGGAGTTCATGAGATGAACTTAATTATCCTGAACATAGTCAAAAGATCTTTGCAAATTATGTCATAGCTCGCGCTTATAGTTCTACTGTTTTAGATATGTTCCTAGAGAAAAATAGTTGAAAGTTGTGATGGCGATTATGCGGACGTAAGAAAGCTTATGTCCTTAATGCACCGCTTCGGTGTCTTTGAACCCCAAAGCGTCGTCTGTGGATGTTGCGAACATCGGACATACACGCTTTTGATTACTACGTGATAGTTCGGTTAAACGGTTTAGAGTTGAGGCACCAAAGATGATTTTCAAACGTCATGGAACATATGAGATGTTTCGAGGGCTGAAATTGGGATTTCGTGCTCGTGCTTACGCCAAGAGGTATAAGACCTCGATGATTTTCTTAGCCTGCGAATCGAGGGAGAAAAGCTCAATTGTTGAGCTTGTGCTCAGATTGTCCGAGTGCAACAATCACTTGAATCGAGTGGGAGTTGATCTTCCGGATGAGATAGTGATGTTTCTCCAAAGTCATTGCCACCAAGCTGCTAGAGCTTCGTGATGAACTATAACATATCGAGGATAGATATGATGATCCTTGAGCTATTCGCAATGTTCGACACCACGAATGTAGAAATCAAGAAGGAGCATCAATTGTTGATGGTTAGTGAAACCACTAGTTTCAAGAAGGGCAAGGGCAAGCAGGGTACTTCATGAAACAAAGCAAATCGCTTGTCGCTCCAAAGTTGAAGAAACCCAAGGTTGAACCCAAACCCGAGACTAAGTGCTTCGTAATGAGGGGAACAACCAATCGAGCGTAATTACCCTAGATACTTGGTAGATGAGAAGGTTGGCAAGGTCGATAGAAGTATATTGGATATACATTAAGTTATTGTGTACTTTACTAGTACTCCTAGTAGCACCGTGGTATTAGATACCGTTCGGTTGCTAAGTGTTAGTAATTCAAATAAAAGGCTACGGGATAAACGGAGACTAGCTAAAGGTGAGCTGACGATATGTGTTGGAAGTGTTTCCAAGTTTGATGTGATCAAACATCGCATCGCTCCCTCTACCATCAAGATTAGTATTAAACCGTAATAATTGTCATTTGGTGTTTGCGTTGAGCATAGACATGATTGGATTATGTCTATCGCCATACGGTTATTCATTTAAGGAGAATAATGGTTACTCTATTTATTTGAATAATACCTTCAATGGTCTTGCACCTAAAGGAATGGTTTATTGAATCTCGATCATAGTGATACACATTTTCATGCCAAAAGATATAAGATAGTAATGATAGTACCACTTACTTGTGGCACTGCCATGTAAGTCATATTGGTATAAAACGCATGAAGAAGCTCCATGTTGATGGATCTTTGGACTCACTCGTTTTTGAAAAGTTTGAGACATGCGAACCATGTCTATTGGTGTATACGCATGATGAAACTCCATGCAGACGGATCGTTTGGACTCACTCGATTCTGAATCACTTGAGATATGCAAATCATACCACATGGGCAAGATGACTGAAAAGCCCTGCTTCAAAGAAGATGGAACAAGATATCAACTTGTTGGAAGTAACACATTTTGATGTGTGCAGCCCAATGAGTGCTGAGGCATGCAGTGAATATCGTTATGTTCTTACTTCATAGATGATTCGAGTAGATGTTGAGTATATTTACTTGATGAAACACAAGTCTGAATTATTGAATGGTTCAATTAATTTAGAGTGAAGTTAAAGATCATCGTGACAAGATGATAAAATGTCTATGATATGATCATAGAGATGAGTATCTGAGTTACGAGCTTTGGCACGCAATTAAGACATTGTGGAAATTGTTTCACAATAAATACCGCTTGGAACACCATAGTGTGATGGTGTGTCCGAACATCATAGTTGCACCCTATTGGATATGGTGCGTACCATGATTTCTCTTATCGAATTACCACTATCGTTCATGGGTTAGGAATTAGAGACAACCGCACTCACTTTAATAGGGCACCACGTAATTCCGTTGAGATGACACCGTATGAACTATGGTTTGAAGAAATCTAAGTTGTCGTTTCTTAAAAGTTTGGGGCTGCGACGCTCATGTGAAAAAGTTTCATCGTGATAAGCTCGAACCCAAAACGGATAAAAAATGCATCTTCGTAGGACACCCAAAACAGTTGGGTATACCTCCTATCTCAGACCCGGAAGCAAAAGTAATTGTTTCTAGAAACGGGTCCTTTCTCGAGGAAAAGTTTCTCTCGAAAGAATTGAGTGGGAGGATGGTGGAGACTTAATGAGGTTATAAAACCATCACTTCAACCAAAGTGTGTAGCAGGGCACGTGAAGTTGTACATGTGGCACCTACACCAATTGAAGTGGAAGGCGATGATAGTGATCATGATGCTTCGCATCAAGTCACTACTGGACCTCGTGAGGGTCGACAAGGACGCCAGACTACTTCGTGAGTGGTACGCATCCTGTCTTAGAGGTCATGTTGCTAGACAACAATGAACCTACGAGCTATGGAGAAGCGATGGTGGGCCCGGATTCGACGAATGGCTCGAGGCCATAACATCCGAGAGGGGATCCATGACTTTGGAAGAAATACTTGATGGTCGTGGGGCGTTGGGTAAAGATGGATTTTAAAAGGAAGACAGACAATGATGGTAAGTATCACCATTAAGAAAGCTCGACTTGTCGTTAAAGATATTTTCCGACAAGTTCAAGGAGTTGACTACGATGAGGCTTTCTCACTCGTAGCGATGCTAAGAGTCTGTTGGAATTGGATTAGCAGTTACTGCATTATTTATGAAATCTTGCATATAGGATGTCAAAACATTGTTTCCTTGACAGTTTTCAAGGTTGTATGTGATAAAACCAGAAGGTTTTGTCAATCCTGAAAGATGCTAACAAGTATGCAAAGCTCCAACAATCCTTCTAAGGACTGGAGTAAGCATCTCGGAGTTGGAATATACGCTTTGATGAGATGATCAAAGATTTTGGGTTTATACTAAGTTCATGAGAAACTTGTATTTCCAAAGAAGTGAGTGGGAGCGCTATAGAATTTCTGATAAGTATATGTGAATGACATATTGTTGATCGGAAATGATGTAGAATTTCTGGAAAGCATATAGGGTTATTTGAGAAGTGTTTTTCAATGCAAAACCTGGATTAGGCTACTTGAACAATAAGCATCAAGATCTATAAGATAGATCAAAATGTTTAATAATACTTTCAAATAAGCACATACCTTGACATAATCTTGAAGGTGTTCAAGATGGATCAGTCAAAGAAGGAGTTCTTGCCTGAGTTGTAAGGTATGAAGTTAAGACTTAAAGCTCGACCGCGGCAGAATAGAGAGAAAGGATGAAGGTCGTCCCCTATGCTTAAACGTAGGCTCTATAGTATATGTTGTGTACCGCACCGGAAGTGTGCCTTGCCATGAATCAGTCAAGGGGTACAAGAATGATCTGGAAATGGATCATTGGACAACGGTCAAAATTGTCCTTGGAGTAAATAAGGACATGTTTCTCGATTATGGAGGTGATAAAGAGTTCGGCGTAAAGGTTTACGTCGATGCAAGCTTTAACACCTATCCGAATGACTCTGAGTAGCAAAACGGATACGTATAGTGGAGCAACCATTTGGAATAGCTCCAAGTGGAGCGTGGAAGCAGCATCTACGATATGACATAAAGTTTTGCGAAATACATAGGGATCTGAATTTTGCAGACCCGTTGACTACATCCACTCTCACAAGCATAACATGATCAAACCCAGAACTCTTTGAGTGTTAATCACATAGTGATGTGAAATAGATTATTGATTCTAGTAAACTCTTTGGATGTTAGTCACATGGCGATGTGACCTGTGAGTGTTAGTCACATGGCGGTGTGAACTAGATTATTGACTCTAGTGCAAGTGGGAGACTATTGGAAATATGCCCTAGAGGCAATAATAAATTAGTTATTATTATATTTCCTTGTTCATGATAATCGTTTATTATCCATGCTATAATTGTATTGATAGGAAACTTCAGATACATGTGTGGATACATAGACAACACCATGTCCCTAGTAAGCCTCTAGTTGACTAGCTCGTTGATCAACAGATGGTTACGGTTTCCTGACCATGGACATTGGATGTCGTTGATAACGGGATCACATCATTAGGAGAATGATGTGATGGACAAGACCCAATTCTAAGCCTGGCACAAAGATCGTGTAGTTCGTATGCTAAAGCTTTTCTAATGTCAAGTATCATTTCCTTAGACCATGAGATTGTGCAACTCCCGGATACCATAGGAATGCTTTGGGTGTACCAAACGTCACAAGTAACTGGGTGGCTATAAAGGTGCACTACAGGTATCTCCGAAAGTGTCTGTTGGGTTGGCATGAATCGAGACTGGGATTTGTCACTCCGTGTGACGAAGAGGTATCTCTAGGCCCACTCGGTAGGACATCATCATAATGTGCACAATGTGACCAACGGGTTGATCACGGGATGATGTGTTGCGGAACGAGTAAAGAGACTTGCCGGTAACGAGATTGAACAAGGTATCGGGATACCGACGATCGAATCTCGGGCAAGTATAATACCGCTAGGCAAAGGGAATTGTATACGGGATCGATTGAGTCCTTGACATCATGGTTCATCCGATGAGATCATCGTGGAACATGTGGGAGCCAACATGGGTATCCGAGATCCCGCTGTTGGTTATTGACCGGAGAACGCCCTCGCCATGTTCGCAGATGATTCCTGAACCCGTAGGTTCTACACACTTAAGGTTCGATGACGCTAGGGTTATAAAGGAAGTTTGTATGTGGTTACCGAATGTTGTTCGGAGTCCCGGATGAGATCCCGGACGTCACGAGGAGTTCCGGAATGGTCCGGAGGTAAAGATTTGTATATGGGAAGTCCTGTTTTGGTCATCGGAAAAGTTTCGGTTTTATCGGTAACGCATCGGGACCACCGGAGGGTCCCGAGGTCCACCATCCCGGAGGGCAGCATGGGCCAAGTGTGGGAGGGACCAGCCCCGTGGGCTGGTGCGCCCACAAGGGCCCAAGGCGCCTAGGGTTTGGGAGGGGCGCCCCACCTAGCTTGGGGGGCAAGTTTCCCCCTCTCCCCCCTTGGCCGCCCCCCTAGATGGGATCTAGGGCTGGCCGCCGCCCCTAGGGGGTGGAAACCTAGGTGGGGGCGCAACCCCCTCTCCCCCTATATATAGTGGAGGTAAAGGTGCAGCCCAACACACGAAGTTTCTTCTCCTGTTGGCACAACCCTGCCTCTCTCCCTCCTCCTCTCCCGCGGTGCTTGGCGAAGCCCTGCAGGATTGCCACGCTCCTCCATCACCACCACGCCGTTGTGCTGCTGCTGGACGGAGTCTTCCTCAACCTCTCCCTCTCTCCTTGCTGGATCAAGGCGTGGGAGACGTCACCGGGCTGTACCTGTGTTGAACGCGGAGGTGCCGTCCATTCGGCACTAGGATCTCCGGTGATTTGGATCACGACGAGTATGACTCCTTCAACCCCGTTCTCTTGAACTCTTCCGCTTAGCGATCTACAAGGGTATGTAGATGCACTCTCCTTCCCCTCGTTGCTAGTTTCTCCATAGATAGATCTTGGTGACACGTAGGAAAATTTTGAATTTCTGCTACGTTCCCCAACAACCTATAGTACAATACTCGAGCAATAAAAATAAATCATCCAAAAGTTTTGACGTGACGACTTTCATTTTCATATATATATATATATATATATATATATATATATATATATATATATATATATATCAGGAAATAACAAATCTTTTTTCTTTTGCGGGGGAGAAAATAACTAATTTGATGTTCTTGTAAGCTTAAAATACGGCCTGCTATCTTAGTAATATTAACATTGTAATTGTTCGAACTGTTCACATTGCATTCAAGTTCTAGATGATTTAGATACAAATAAGCTAACCATCCCCAGCAAAAAATGTAACCATATTTTCATATATATTGAAGGGAATTATAAAATTTTGTCCTACAAGATAAGAAATAAGTCGGGGTTTGCAACATATTGGGTACTATACAGATCAGTCCAAACGGACTGAATTGACTCATTCTCATATCCCGACAAACTGTTCTCAAACAGACTATATTGAAGCATATACATTAGTAGATTGAAGTATGGTTTGAAAGAGCATGGAAAAGCATTAACACTACCATGTAGTGAAAGTTCCACAAAGCTTCAAGCACACCATACCTTGCATTGATGCGTTAGCGAGAATCAAAGCATTACTCGTTCTCTGCAAGAGCACGTCTTTACAAAGAAGCTAGAGGCCGACACATGTAACCAGATTGGATTGATCGTACTTGGCCCTTCCTTTAACCTAGGTGCAAGTGTTTCCTCCCCACGTGTGCCTTGCCCTCGGTCCCTACTCACCTGCGGTACAGCGGCCAACCTTTCCCATCTAGGACAGCAGACAACACGCCACAAGTGATCTGATGTTCTGATTCTACCACTTTAAGTCCTCTGCCTCTCCGCTTGACAACACCCTGCACAGATCATTGCCTGAAACATATAGCCATCTGGTCAGTGATGTTTTCAAGGGGACTAGTGAAAGACGCCAAGCTGCATAAAAAATAATCATACATTGAAATTAATTAATAAGAAGGGAAAACGGTGTGAGCTGTACATATAATGAACATTGATGTATATAATGAGATACATAGACATGAACGATGCACACTCCCTGTGTTTCGCATTGTCGCTGTTTCAATCAGAGTCATACATCATACATGGTAGCAGTAGTGCAGTACTACGAGAGAGGGACAGAGGTAGACAAGTAAGCACTCAGTGTTATACAATCTCAAAGGCAGGAAGGAAAGGGGGAGGGGACAAAACGTCATCTTTAGGAATCATCTGATTTTCGAAGTGGAGTGGCATGGATGTCGCCACCGGCGGTGGATCAGGATGAGTGGTCAAGGTCCCGCAGATCGACATCACGATGGCCGGCAAAGAAGAATCTGCCATGTCCTACCTCACAAAGAACCAAGTAGGGTAAGAAAACAGGGGTCAGTAGAGGAGTGGCTTACTGAACCATCAGTGGCGTCGGAGTCAAGGTTGCCGAGGCAGAGCAACATCACCACCGCCGAGCCAGCAGCCGCGCGTGTGAAGATGTGCCACGGGGACTGGGTAGTAGGGCGGCAACCAGAGGGGGCGCCGGTGCTAGCGACCTGTGGCCACTAGGGTTGCTGTGCGCCGCATGTAGGGGCGCTGAAGACGTCGCCATGGTGGGGCGTCGGAGAGAGCAGTGAGGGGTAGCTGGTGTGGTGAGAAATGGCGAGGCAGAGCACCGGAGCTAGCCAGAATCAGAGGTGGCGGCGGTGTGGCGGCGTTGTGGTCACGGAGAGAAGAGATTTGGCTTGGCTGCGTGGTACTTGGACCAAGGAGGTAGCGCCCTAATGTGAAGGCTTTTTTTTCTGTAGATAATGTGAAGGTGGACACGGGGAGGTTAGCAAATCATGGGAAGTGGGAGGCGGGAGGTGGCCCAAAAAACACATACGTATGATTCATTGGTAGACATGCGTTGTTATATGGGGATTTTGTTGTAGTGCCAACACTAGGATTATGGTACCCCAAGGGCTCTGCTTTTGATCTTATTGGATATTCTGACTCTGACTATGCTGGTGATCGTGTGGACCGCAAGTCAACATCTGGTACTTGTCATTTCCTCGGACGATCTTTGGTCTGTTGGTCCTCGAAGAAACAGAACTGTGTATCATTGTCTACTGCGGAAGCTGAGTACATTGCTGCTGGTTCTTGTTGTGCTCAATTGCTGTGGATGAAGCAAACTGTCAAGGACTACGGCATCAACATGAAGAATGTGCCTCTCTACTGTGATAATGAGAGTGCCATAAAAATTGCTCACAACCCAGTTCAGCACTCGAAGACAAAGCACATTCAGATTCGTCATCATTTTCTTCGTGATCATGTGTTGAAGGGCGACATCTCCATCGAGCATGTGAAGATCAAGAACAGCTAGCCGATATCTTCACAAAGCCCTTGGATGAGAAGAGATTTAGCAAATTGCGGTGTGAGCTAAATATCTTAGAATCTTCGAATGTTCTTTGAAAAGGACACTCATCCTAACAGTTATGCAAAATTGATGACTTAGATGTGCAACACACGAAGAAACGTTTTTCTTTAATCAATGAAGAACAACACTCTAAGTCTGAAGAAATTAATGAAGAATTTGATTCTGAGAACCCTACGACAATTGTACGCAGTGTCTGAAATCATCATTCTTATACGGTGGGTCACGCCATCACCAAAGTTGAAAATCTTCAATTTGAGTTTTTCCTCAGTTTTTGAAATTCTTCAGTTTTTCAAATTCTTCAACTTTGCAAAATCTTCACTGTTTCCATCGTTTTTCTTCATTGGCTATATATATATATGGGTTTATGTCCTCTACAACATTCACTTATGGCTATTTCTTCAAGTTGCATTTTCTGCTAAGTGAATGTGATCGGACCCTTCCCTCTATGCTATACTCAACCCAATCTATTCACAAATTCTTCATGTGCGTTCTATTTGAAACTCGTTCAAAATCTTCACTGTGTCCTTGTCAGCTGAAGAAATTGCGAACGAAACTTTAAAACTAATATTATCCAAATTTTCGGCTTTGCCGCTCAAACCGTTCCGCTTCCTATGATAGACTTATCTATTCACCCACGATCTAACACGATCTCCATTTCTCAGTACGTGGGTGACACATGTCAAGCGAATGAGAAGGGTCAGGGGCACGTTCATCCTAAATCTTCGGGCGAACAGTTTTTCACCGTGGGTATAAATACCCCCTCTTCCCTTCCTCACTTCCTTTACTCCGCTCGACCTCTCTCTCCCGCTCGAGCTTCTCAAACCCTAGCCCCGCCGCTACTCCATCATCGCCGGTGAGGAAGAGCTTCACTGCCTCGACCTCGTCGACGTCGTACTCGCGCCGGCCGCGGAAATCTTCACTCCGTCGCCGCCGTAGCTGTCTTCCTCTGCCGAGTTAGGGCGTGGAAGATCTGAACTAACGAGCTTCAAATCTACTCTTCTCAGTTCGTCATGTTCTTCATCCAGGATAATTAAAAGTTACTTTTACTGCCCTCTTTGATTCAAATTTCATCTACAAAATCTTCAAAGGTGTTTTATTCTTCAAATCCTCACACACAAAACACCTCACTAGTCATTTGTTCTTGATTCGTTTCTCTAAGCATCATTTTTCTTCAAGATTCCTCAATTGTGTGGATCCTCGATCTATACAACTCGAACCTAAGACAAAGAACGCTTAGTGAAATTCTTCAAGGCTCATCTGGTCAAATTCCTCAAACTTATTCTTTTGAAAAACCTTCTGAGAATGCATATGATCTCTCCAAATTCCTCGCAACTATACTCTGTTCACAGGTACTCATGTCCGCTGCTAAATCACTAGGTTCTCATCAACTTAACTCATTTGCAGCGTTCCTCGAAGAAAAGTTGCATACTTCTTCAGAGAATTCGATTGTTCAAATTCCTCAACTGAAGAAGCCACATAAAGGAGGAAAGAGGCCTGAGGTCATGACTGCTTTTGAAATACCTGAGGACATCTATGCTGACTATTGCACACCTGATGAGGCCAAGTTCGGAAAGGAGAACAAAAATCAGCGCAAGGTGCGCAGACAGAGGATTGAAAGGAGATGGGCAAGAGAATGGAGGGAGTACAGGTATGTAAATCCAAAGTATATGAAGAAATTCGCACTTAATCCTCCATGACCAAGAGCTCCATTGGCACCTGGCCAAGAAGCTGACCCCACCAGCATCAAGCGTGGTGAGGATTTTCCTGAAGAATGGGCCAAGCGCCAAGCCAAGTTGGCTAGACAAGCCAAAGAAGCAGTGAGGAAATTCAATGAAGACTCTGCTGCTGCTGCCACTGAGGCCTCTGTCAAGCCTAGGAAATCAATGGCGAAGAAGCCTGCGCACAAGCCAAGTGCTTCACCAACAGTGCCCTCACGGCCAAGTTCTCAAAGAATGCCCTCACGGCCAGAATCTTCAAAGCCCTCACGGCCAGTTCCTCATGCTGCTCCTGCTCCTCCAAAATCCTCAACTCCACCTCCAAAGTCCTCAGCTGCTCCAGCAAAGTCCTCAGCACCTGTGCATCTGGCTACGTGCCAAAGGACTGCAGGCATCTCTATTGCCTCTGGTGTCTCAGCAAGTTCCTCAGCTGCACCAAATTCTTCATCAGGCCCCACTCTGCTGAAGACAAAGGCAACGGCTGGACGAGGTCCTCGGCCAAGTCCGAAGAAGAAACATGTTGCCTTCCAAGTGCCATCTGGCGATGAAGCTGATGATGATGAACTTGCAGAAATCATCAGAGACGGACAAGAAAAGGCCGCTAGAGCCAAAGGCACACCTGTGCCACTGCTTTTGGATCCTAAGATGATCCTCGATTACATTGATCTCTGCCACAAGGATCCAAACACCCCTATGCCTGATTTTCATTTGACTCCTGGCCAAAGTCACATGCTGACCCATTTCATCATTAAAGAGAAATGGAAATTTGAAAAAGCCAGACAGATCAAGAAGGCTCAGTTCAGGAAAGAGAAGTTCCTGAGGAAAAACGTTGTCAAAATGACAACTGATGAACTCATCAAAATTCAGTCTGAAATCAAAGCTCTCAGCGACAACTTCAACGCCTACTATGCTGATTGGCAAGGAGCCAAAGTCAGGTTTGTTAAACTGACTGAGAAGTTCACCAATGTTGCAGCTCCAACGCAACAAGAAATTCCTCAGTACCGCAGCCTTCAGCCCCATCTTGAAGAACATGCCAAAGACCGTTGATGACTTTCAGATCAATGAAGAAAATGCTAGTTCTAGGGCTGATGACTTCATTCCAGCCAACAAGAAACTGCCAGGTATCCACTAGTGGTGCGCTGAAGAAAATGAAGAAGTCGAGCAATCAGACTGGGCCATACCGAGGCAAATCAACCAGATTCCTCAGCTCCTCCTGCGCCTATACCAACTCCTATCCTTCCATCTGCATCATATGTGAAGAATACCAAGGCTGCAGAGCGAGCTGCAGTGAAGAAAAGGAAAGCATCAGCTGCCTCAGATTCTTCAGCTCCGAAGAAAATGAAGCCTACAACCAGCTCGTTTGAGAATCCCATTGATGCTATTCCGATCTCAACCATGCCATCAAAGGACCTTGTTCCTTTTGGTGAAGAATATGTGATCCCTAGCGGATCTGATGAAGAAAATCATTATGTTGCTTCGTCAGAGCAGATTGATGAAGAAATTGAAGTGGATGTGATCCCTTCACCACCAGTTGTTTCCTCGTCAATGCCTCAGTTCACAGCTGAAGAGGCTGGCGTTGAAGAAATTGAAGATGAAGACGTGGATATTGGATGCACTACGCCAGTGATGAATGATGACTTTTGGGAAAGTCTGCACCCCAATTCTCCACTCTTCACCCCAATACAACAAATACCTCAGTCCCCTGCACCAACAGTTCAAATGGGCTCTGAAGAAATTCACCCCACCTTGTCTATGCATGAAGAAATTCCAGCCACTAGTGCTGAAGAATCTGCTGCTGCTGATCATATGACAACGCAGACTGCCACTGAAGAGGAACCAGAAATTCCTCAGCCTGAAGAACCTGAGATTGCGATTCCTGAGGTTGTGATGCAACTCACTAACACTCCTCTACCCAAACCAAAGGATCCATTCTCAAGCAAGCAAAAGTTCAAGGCTGAAGATTTCTTCGGCTAGCATGTGTTCTTCACGGACTACAACCCATATGACTCTGCTCGCATAAGGAAGAGGCGTTTCTGGACTGCCAGTCAAGCCAATTTCTATTCCTCAGTGCTATTCAACAAAGACAAAGTCTTCAATCATGCACACATTCCTCACGTGGACATGGAATCTCCGCTGGCTTCGAGCCACCCTCGGTGTTCTTCACGATCTTTGGATTGCTAAATTTCTGCACCGACATATGTGATTGGAATGAAGAACTCATTCTTCAATTCTATGACGCTGCACATCACAGGAAATTCAAGATGTGAACTCATGGGTGCTGGATCGATGTGAGAAAATACTCACTACGAGGCACCAACAACCTGAATTGCTTGCGTGCCTCCCACTCAGTCCTCCCTTGAAGGTGATCATTATGTCTACAATGAACCTGAGCTTACAAATCATTACATGCAAGTGTTGATGAAGCCTTTGAAGCCCGGGCAGGCCCTCGAACCAAATTCCTCGTCAAGGAATTATCAATGTGCCTCGACTGTCTATCACATTCTGCGAAGACAATGAGTCCTATCAAGGCCACGACTCAAATGATGAAGAAGTCGTTGGCATCATGAAGAATATGCTTTTCAATATCATTCATGGCGTTCCGTCAACTTCCATGATTTCTTCATGAGGACTCGCGAATATTGCTATGTCACCATTTGAGCGAAGCCTTGTGCGCCATGGATTATGAGGTTCATCGGGACAAGGTCTTCACTCAATTACAAGGCTAACACTGCACTACCCGCAGCTACTTGCCTCCGATTGAAGTCCTCAAACGGACATTTTCCTCAGCTGATGACAAAGGCAAGGCAACTGCTGTGATAGATGAAGGCATTCGTCCATCGGATGGTCAATTTCGCAAGGCTACATCCTACTCCACCAATGATGACTCTGCCACACATGACTTTGCCGCCAACAACTCTGCCAAGCAAAATCCTCAAGCCACAACACCCAGGGTGATGACTGATCGTGAGTTACTCCTCAGTCTTCATCAGAAAGTTGATCGCAATCATAAATGGTTCAAGCGTCAGTTTGGTTCAATTCTTCACAACATGACCTCAACACATAATGCAGTGAAGAAAAACCAATACTACCTCCATGAAACCTTCAACCGTACCTGCTGTTCTGTCTCATGTCTACAGCGAAGAAAATCTGAAGAAAATGGGTCTGAAGGAAGAATTTGACTGGTCTGCACCTCCACTGAAGAAATACAAGAAGGTCAAGGTTCCTTCCTTGGTAGCCAGCTCCTATTCTTCATCGTGCGACACTGATGAAAATGAAGACTTGGACGACACTGCGGCAGGCCCTACTACGACAACCGACCCCGACAACGCTGGCGCTCCTCCATCAACTTGATATTCTTCAGGGGCGTTAGTCCTCAGTTTCGATCCTTTGGTCATTCGATGACAAAGGGGGAGAAATTTGAGTTAGTCTTCAAGCGGGTCTATTATATGGGC
This sequence comes from Aegilops bicornis, assembly GCA_021605145.1. Lineage (NCBI taxonomy): Eukaryota > Viridiplantae > Streptophyta > Magnoliopsida > Poales > Poaceae > Aegilops > Aegilops bicornis. The sequence continues at coordinate 75,085,319 of CM038673.1, forward strand.
GTTTTTTCCCGCTAAGTTACAACTCTCGCTCTTCTGAAACTTTTATTGGATCGAGTTGTAATCTTAAACCCGATGGTGCTCTGATACTTTTGATGTGTTCTTCTGCATGCTTATTCCTAATACACGCATGCTGAATTACATCAGTCACCATATTTCATCATGCATTTCAAATTCTTCATATTACATGTCAAATGCGTGTATGAATTACAAGATATAGGGGGAGATCTCCATGATTCAACTCTTCAAATGTGCATTGCCTCAAAAGCAAATTCCTCACTATGCACATCTTCGTGGGGAGTTCTTCTATATCTTGCAATCAAATTCCTCAATATCAGTATTTACACTTCATATGTTTATCCCCGTTGAAAACTTAACCTATATTGTCATCAATCACCAAAAAGGACGAGATTGTAAGTGCATCTAGTGCCCCTTAGTGATTTTGGTGTATTGAAGACTTATAGGTTAAGGGACTAATGTGTTTATGAGTGTACACAGGTCTATAAGTCTATGAGGAGTTTGATATTTACAGAGAAAGTCGACCCCTAAAAATGAAGTTCTTCGACTGAAGTCCTTGGTATTCTGAAGACTTTCTGAAGACTTTGAAAGTGAAGAAATTGGTGTGACCTTGAAGACTTGGTATTCACTTGAGGAACATGAAGCGTGAAGACTTTTGTTTTCGTAGTTTCGTTTTTCTCTTTCTTGAGTCATAGGAAACACCATACTGTTAAAGGGGGTCGAAGAAATACTAAGGAAAAAATTTCATGTGATGCTCAACTCAAAATCCTACACCTACCAATCCCTTCGAGTGAAGCCTTTGAAAATCTCATACAATTCAGCCAATTTCTTCAGTGACAGAGACGAAGTTCTTCTGGTCGCTGAGGAATTTGTCCTGACTGAGGAGTTAGGAATTCGCCAGTGCGGATTGCCTAAACAGTGAGGAACATGATAGCCCTGAGGAATTTGAGAGTCAAATTTCCGACCATCGTTGTGCTGCGCGTCACCTGTCCCAAAATATCTTATCCACCTAACGGTCATATCATTGAAGGGCATTTATGTCCTATCATGTCGGGCTGTTCCCTAGGCTATAAATAGCCGCCCCCTACAACCACTAGCTGGTTGGCTGCTCTGAGAGAAACTGACACCTACAAACCCAAAGTGATTGAGCATCCCATCCTTCGAGGACTTTGAGTGAAAATCATCTAGTGAGGAAAACCCAAACCCAAACACCTACAAACCCAAAGTGATTGAGCATCACTGAAGAAATTGATCCTGCGTGGATCCGACGCTTGTTACCTTTGAAGACTGTGCTTCTTCCAGACGGTTAGGCGTCATGGTCTAGAGCATCCAAAAGGAATTGTGGATCGCCGAGTGACCGAGTTTGTGAAGGTTTAGAAGTCGCCTGAAGACTTACCACGAGCGATTGGACGAGGTCTGTGCGACCTTAGTTCAAGGAGAATACGGTGAGGACTTGGTGTCCTGAGCTGCGTGCTCAGGACTGGGTGTCCGGGACTGTGCGTCCTTGAGTTTAAATACTTAGTCGCTCCAACCAGACGTACAACTGAGACAGCAGTTGGAACTGGTCTACCAAATTATTGTCTTCACCAACCTTACTGGTTCTATTTCCTCAACTCTTTCATTTCCTCATAACTGTGTTAAGTGCTTCATCATATTTGTGTTTGAAGACTTTGACTGAAGACTTTCTCAATTTCCTCAGTTCAATTTCTTCAGTCTGTTTGTCTTCATCTTGAGTTATCCTGTGATTACGTTTTCTGTACTTTGTGCTTGTCTTCATTTCATCATGATGACTATGCCTGTATTCTGTTATGCTTACTTCTGAGTACTTATTCCGCTGCAAGTAGTTCTTCGCTAAGGAATTTTCTCACCAGCAAATTCCTCAGTGAAGAATTCATAAAAATCGCCTATTCACCCCCCCTCTAGTCGATATAACGCACTTTCAATTGTTTTGTAAGTATAAGGATTTTCCCCGGGGTGAAAATCTATGATCTATGATTGGGTGACGAAGGTGCTTGTGCACTGTTTCCTTCTTGGAGGCATCGCTTTTGGAGAAGCTGGACTTCTGGTGGTGTTAGGTCTGCTGCTACAAGGAATAGATCACTTTAGCAGGGCTTTTCTTTTTTCTAATTCTTCTTCTTTTTTTCTGGGTTGTGTGCATTCGTGAGCCGCTAGGGCTTTGCGTTGTTGCAGAGCTGAGTGTAATTGGTATCTTCACGATATTAATATATTCCCCTTTTCAAAAAAAGCAATCTAACATTTCCATTATTACATCCTTTTCGAGAAAAACATTTCGATTATTACCAACATGTCAAAATTAATCCTCCATTTCCCATCAAATTTGTGAAAGACAACTGCATGCGTCGAAAAACAAGTGTTCATAGAAAACATTTCCATTATGAACAGTAACTGCTTGGCAATTAAGGTGCTACTAGCTGAAATTTGAAGTTACATACAGAAACACATTTAATCATAGGAGACAATCACCAGGAGACTTCAAACTTACAGCCCGAGCTAGCTCTCGAGGCACCAGCGACCAAGCCTGATTCTGCTGCAGGGCGGGGAACTCAGCCTCTATTGTCGGTCGCCACTGCTCATCAGCCAAAGCGTCGCGCTAAGAGCGCCGCTCGGCATGGAAAGAACGTAGGCGGGGATCGTAGCGGAGCCGCATGGTCATTGGATGCATCGGGAGGAATCGCCAGTGAGGAGCTCCTATTTGCCGCATTCTGCGTCCAAAGGACGACCCTTTGCACAGGACACGCCCGACTGGGCCGGCCCGTTGCGGCTGAACAGGAGCAGGAGATGCGCAAAAAAACAACTGCACCCACGACGTGGGATTCGAACCATTGATCTACGGTCACTGATCTAACTATGCTAGCCAGTACGCCTACAGAGTTTTGTTGACGAGTACATAGCCTGATTTCTAAAGAACTATGAGCAGCGGTGTAAACTGAACATTACTTAAGAAATTGCAACCAAAAGTTCAGATTTCGCACACTTTTTGGAAATTAAGGAATTCGATGAACGCGAACAATTTCAAAATTTTAAAACATCTTAGGAAACTGCAAAAGACATTTTAAATTCTCGAACATTTTTGCACAAAGTGAACTTTTTTTAATTTGTACAAAAAACATGAAAATGTACATCTTTTGAAATTCGACAAATTTCTAAAACGCTAAAAAAATTAAATTTTCAGAACATTTGTAAGAATAGAAATACTTTTAATAATTCTAGAACATTTTCCTAAAAACACGTAATTTTTTGAATTGGTTAATTACAAAATACTAGAACAAATTTTGAAATCCGGATCATTTTTGGAAAACCCAAGCTTTTTTGAATTTCTGAAAAAAAATTAAAAGGGAACAAATTTTGAAATCCAGAACAATTTCCTAAAAAACACGAATTTTTTTGAATTGGTGAATTCTGAAAAAACTAGAACAAATTTTGAAATCTGGAACATTTTTTTAAAACCCAAACTTTTTTGAATTGCTGAACAAATATTTAAAACAGGAACAAATTTTGAAATCTGGAACAAAATTTTGAAACTGCATGCAGTTTGAATATCCTGAACAATTTTGAAAATACGTACACTTTTTGTATATATGAAACAAAATTTGAATCATTTTTCTAGAACTTCAAAAAAATCTAAAACACGAACATATTTTTTAAACAATTTTCGAAACTTTGAACGTATTTGAAAAATTGTGAACATTTTTAAAATAATGAACAAATTTCGTAAACACAAATATATTTTCTAAAGCGCGACCAATTTTTGAAACTTTGAACATTTTTTGAAAATGTGCAAACATCTTTTGAAACGTGAACAATTTTTGAACTCATGAAAACTGGAGATTTTGGATTTTTTTTTTGAAACACGGACATTTTTTGAAATTTGTGAACAATTTTTTGTAATGAGAACAGTTTTTCAAAATTCTGAACATTTATTGAAAAGTACAAAAAAATGAAAATCCGTAAAAAATTCGGGTTTATGAACAAAATAATAAAACACAATGATTAAAAAAATGAAAATGAAAAATTATAATTAAAGGAAGGTGAAAAGACGAAATAAAAACAAAAGAAAAATAAACAGAAAGGGGAAAAGGAGAAAAAAGAAAAGAAAAAAGAAAAAAAGGAAAACGAAAAAAAGGAAAAAAAAACAGATCAGGAACCTTCTAGAAATCTCCCAAAACCAGAAAAAACCTGCTGGTAACCACTAGAAGGTTCCCAAAACCGGGGGCGTTGAAACACTGAAACCGGCTTTGCAGTTTGCCGCGAAGAGCTGCGAATAGGAATCGCCTGGCCGGTGCGCCAGTCCGAGCGTCAAGATGGTGTTGTTGAAGACGCCGCACAGGGGAAGTCGGGCTCCATGGCCCAGGCCCAGGCGACATAGGGTGATCACGTGGCGAGCCAGCTGCATGATCGCCACATGGCGTGCATGGCGAGTACGTGCACTCGGCCGACGTCGATTGTTGTCTTCATGCATGGCATGGATACGAGCTAGAACAAGGATTAGGGAGCAAAGTAGTGTCACATGTCCGCATACGGTCATCCACGAGAGATGGTTCGGCAATAGGAAAAACACATGTTTGACGTGATACACACATCTATACCTATTCTGCACACCACTTCCGCACTGTACGCTGAACGCAAGTGCACGTCATTCTTTGAACCAAGTGTGCTGCAGCACTTACACGAGTGAACTTCTCGTCGGAAAAAACTGCACGCGTTATTTTTTCGGTATTGTTTTCGCTCTAATGTTTTAACCATTTATGGGAATGAGGCGTGTAATATATCGTTGAAAAGCTATGGATTAGACGCAACTTCGACATGTTGAACACTTTCCGAGATTCCACATGGTTTAAGAGCAGTTTTCAAAATGGTGTGGCCCATGACGAGTGGCAGCGAGCGTTTTTTCGCGATTTCTTCTAAACCGCTCGTCGGAATGAAGCAAACGATACGCCGTTGGATAGATATCTTCGAGGCGCATCTTTTTCATGTATAAGTTTTTATCTAATTCCTTACGGTTTAAGAGCAATTTCAAATTTACTAAATCGCGGAATTCTGTTTTTCAAATTTTATCAAATTTTTGGTACTGTTTTCGCTCCAGTTTTTGCACCGTTCGTCGAAATGAGGCGTGTGATACGCCGTTGGAAAGCTACAGACAAGGCGCAACTTTCGTATGTTAGAATATTTTCGAGATTCCTTGGTTTTTAGTTAATTTTGAAAATCGTGCAGCTGACGACGGGAGGCAGCGACCTTTTTCGTGAAATTTTTGCAAACCGCTGGTCGAAATGAATTATATGTCGTTGGAAAGATATCGACGAGGCGCAACTTTTTCATGTAGAACACTCTCTCTAATTCTTTACGGTTTAAGAGAAAATTTGAATTTACCGAAATGCGGACACTCTGTTTTTCGCGACACACAAATCGACGTGGGTACTTCATCCGACTGAAAACCGCACTGCATCGGACGAAAAACCGCACTGCATCAGACGGGTAAGAGACCTGCATGGTTTCTTTTTTGTGGGACGTAATTTTTTGAAGACGAGGAAGAAAACCACACTGCTTTTAGACTGAAAACCGCACTGCATCAGACGGACTAGCGGACTGCATGATTTCTTTTTGTGGGATGTAAATTTTTGACAAGTAAAAAAACCGCACAGCTTTTAAACTGAAAATCGCACTGCTTCAAACGGGCAAGCGAACTTCATGATTTCTTTTATTTATACATAAATTTTCTCGCATGAGTTTTTTTTGTCTTTTTTTGACTTTCTTTTATCAACGCGAGTGGACCGCAGATACGAGGGCGAGTGAACCGCGACATATATCAAAGTGAACCGCATTACTATTGTTGTTTCGCTTATTTTTTCGCATTTTCATGTTGGGCACAAGTGAACAGCATCACTCTCAAAACTGAACGACATCCGAGGACCAAACGCACTGCAAAATGAATCACACACATTTTTTTTGTTTTAGAAATTCTTCCGCACTGCAAGGACGAGGCGAGTGAACCACATTGTTTTTTGCTTGGTTTCTTCCACCGTGTGTACCCTGAAATTTAACCTTGTGTTGTGGTTTCACATAGGGACCCCTCAATTTGTTTAAGCGCAAGCAGACTACATGATCAAGGTTAGTGTACTACATGATCAAGGTTAGTGTGCTGCATCATGTGTTTCCTCGTTTTCTAAAAATATAAAAAGTGAATTTGCATCCAAGTCAACCATAACTTTTTTTAAGTTAACTGAGGGAAACATAGGAAAATGAACAGTAGCACATGGCAAAATGACGGGGCCAGGGCAACACGGTTCGAGCAGCGGCTTTCCTCAATGTCAAGCAGCCGGTTTGTATTCAGCTACCTCAACACACGACGCACGGCAGTGATGGCAACAACTACTCCTCATTCAAAGGGACATGGCTACCAGCTGCTTCTAGAGGACACCCAGGAGAGCTGTTCGCCTAGGATCTTCATGCGGTGCACTCGTTCGGGTGCTGCAGTGCCCAGGAGAGCAAAATACATCTTCACATAGGCAGAACAAAGCAAAACTTAACAGTAAAAATGTACTACATGGGTGATTGGGAGTACACTGAACACCCCAAACCTCTGAACTCCGTTGGGAGAACCCTGTCTAGCTGCACGGTTAAGGCATAAAAATACACCAAAACTGCACGGGCCGGCCAACTGCATGTTGTTTTTCGCTGTTGAATTGAACGCGTAGTGGCACCAGACTGCAAAACGGGACGAGATGCCGAAAGTGGTGCTGAAATGCATGATGCGCGGTGCAAACTGAGACATACAGTCATCCAAACTGAAGAAAAAAGACAAAAAAAAAAAGGCAAGCTCGGCTGGCCGGCAGACTCTTGCACCCATCGAGTGACGAACTATGCGCCCACTCAAGCAGACTGCAGGCCGCAGCAAGCCGAGCTGCAACCTGGGCCGCGACGAGCTGCACGATGAGCAAAAACGAGTTGCACGCGATGCTCCCCGGCATCTTGATCCTGGGGACTTCGTCGTCGTCGCGCGTAGGTGCAGCCAGCGGGCTGCACCAACAGGAGGAGGAGCTTCGTGTGGCTGTCGAAGAGCAGCCGCCGAGGAGCAGATGATTGCGCACGGGATTCAGGCGACCACCAGACTCGGCAGATGCCAAGACGACATCGCGCTTCGGGCTCCTCACTGGGTTCCGCATCTGCGGCAGCGATGACGGTGCACTGGCTTGAGGCAACAGGGACAACGACCACCTGCAGGGAGTTATGTACTGCTTCAATCACCATCAACGAGATCCATGGCCAGGGGGGCTGGTGGTTGCCGAAGACATGCAACGGAGAACAGGTGATGGTGGATCTCACCTGATTCATGGCGGGGCCGGCGCGTAGTGGCCGGGGCCTCTCGGATCTCGACGCCGGGAGGCGGGGCTGCTCCGATCCATCTTCGTGGTAGTTCGCATCCGCCGCAGGGGCCAGCCCTCCCGTGGTAGCCGTCGCTTCTGCCTCTCTCGGCATAGGTAGGTGGAGGCGCTTCCGGCGGCGGGGCATCGTGCGGGTCCGCAGCGCCTGGATCCGGCCCTCCTCATCAACGAGCGACGGGATCGAGTAGTGGGGTGCCACGGTTGGCCGGTGGCTGGCCAGGAAAGAAGGAGTGGAGGCCGGACGCAACGCGGGGAAGGAGGTGGTTAGGGGGCGGCCGGGACTGATGCTGCGGGGAGAGGCTTGGGGAGGAGCTGCAGGGAAGTGGATCCTCTACCATCCTCAAGGATGTCACGAAGCTACAGTGACATGCGTATGTAAAACGAAGAAAAGATGCCACGAGCTACAGTAAAGTCAAAAAAATAATTTTATTGCACCATAATTTTGTTTGTATGTAATTTTTATAAACGTATACAATAGATTTGTAATTTACAAATTAATTATAATCATTTTAGGCTTAATCATATGGATGCGAAGAAGGGATGTCACGGTTACTGTAGCTTACGTGACAGCCCTTCAGGATGTTAAGGGATCCGCTTCCGAGCTGCAGGGGGAGGCTTGGTGGTGGTTCAACGGTGCGGGGAAGAGTTGTAGCTAATTAAGGTGGGTCGGGGTGTTAGCAGAATAAGGAGAAATGTTATCATAATAAGGTCTTAAAGGTGTTATCATCCTCGAGCTCGAGGTCTGAATTTTTTCATAATAGTACTCCTACTGACTTCGGCTTTAGTAATAAATAAATTTGCTTTGTCGAAATCCCTATAATAAGTAGCATTTGTGG